>OY748302.1:19790358-20014837 GCA_963556515.1 Nudaria mundana | reverse complement strand
GAATAGCATGTTCGCGAGAACCGAACGTTTTAAACGTTCGTTTCTCTGCCGAACGATAGCGGCCTGGAACGCCCTGCCTGTGCACGTGTTTCCTCCCACATATAATCCTGGGTTCTTTAAGCGGAGCGTGAAGAGGCACATCAGTAGGTCGTCAAGTTGAGGGCCACTCTATAGTATTGTGCGCTGTGAGAGTGGCCTACAATCGCTAGACGTCGTCACGACCAGGCGGGCGGCGTCAATTTGGCGAACCAAATATAAAAAAAAAACTGGACTAGGTACATACCATTATGAATTTTTTCAGATTCTTCGAGCTAGCTGTTTAGATTTTAGAAGGTCTGTTTTAACAAAAAAAAATGCGCTTTAAAGTTGAATGTCTCGCAAACCGATACCTAAATCAAAAAAATGGCTTTGTAGCCTCCAAATGTTTTAAAAATACCTATCTAATCAAGGGTCTGACGCGAGAAAAAAACCATCACCACTTTACTTGTATAGGAGCGGCCCCAGAAAAAAATATTTTACATTATTTTATTAAAGCACTTTGTCAGAATAGTAAATACACATTCGTGCAAAATTTCATTTTTCTAGCACTTACAGTTTGGGAGGAAAACCGAAAACAGACGGATGGACATGACGAAACTATAAGGATTCCGAGATTTTTACTACGGTACCCTAAAAAACCAGTATGAGTCCTACTGAAATATTTACTTTATTCTGTTTTAGGGTTCCGTAGTTCAGTTCTCGGAACTCTTATAGTTTCGCCATGTCCGTCCGTCCTTGGCTCTCCTCCCTATCGGCAAACATGAAACTGCATGGCGACGTGTATTTACTACGCCGACAAAGTGCTAGAATAAAAATATAAAAAAAAAATTGTGGTTTTAGCTCCCCTACACGAAGTGGGTACGTAGTTTTTTTATTCGCCTAGTGTAGGCAGAGTATCAAAGTATCAATAAATAGGTCTGTTAAAAACATTGGGATGTTGCTAAGTAAAACTTTTGATTTAAGAATCCGTTTTCGAGATATTCAACTTTACAGTTCAGTTTTTTGTAAAACAGGGTGTCGGCCCCCTCTAGAAGCTAAACGGCTGACGCGAAATATGATCATCATCCATGTAGTCAGCATGGCTATTATGGGTGATTACGGAACCCTATTCTATGTATGGCTCCGACACGCACTTGACCGGTTTTTAGAATTTGTTGTGATAGCAGTAATACATCATCTGTGAAATTTCAACTTTCTAGCTATCACGGTTCATAAGATACAGCCCTGGTGACAGACGGACGGACGGACAGCGGAGTCTTAGTAATAGGGTTCCCGTTTTACCCTGTCCCTATGGTAGGTACGGAACCCTAAAAAGACGGGTATAATTATTAGAGTGTGTATAATATAGGTATATTGACAAACAATATTTTTTCATTCATTTGGATGATAGACTAGTTGCGTTCTGGACGAAACGCTAATTAGTCAAACTTATTATTTTTAGGCTTTCGCGGTTTGTACTCATACGTAGTCTTCGGGACACGCGAATATTGCGATGTTTGGTCGCAGTGGGACTGGACACAACGCGGCCACGGGAGCTGGATTACCGATTAACGGACTTCGGGAAATTTAACGGAAATTAACGCATCCGTTAACATATTTTCAACTTAAAAGTTAATCCGTTACTCAAAATGTTAACTTCGTTAATTAACGATTAACGGATTAACGAGTTAATGCCCAGCTTTGCTTACAAGCAGCCTAGTCGCCCACCAGAGACGCCCAGCAACGGACGTTAGAGCGGCCGCGGCCTTCGGCCGCGGAATTGAAAAAAAAAAATAAAAAAAAAAACAGCCAGCCTAGTGGTCTGGGACCTTATGTATTTCTGTTACTGGTCTTTCATCACCCCCATCAATCATAATTTGAACTACCATGCCCAAAAATGAACTACGCATGCAGAGCTCCCAGCAAATCGCTTCCTAATTTAATTAACATTGGTACTAAGGAATTCCTACTCGGTATACAGATAGCGACGACGAGAATCAAGACAATGACGATGGGACAGTCAGTCCACCCTTGCCGGACGCCGCGGAATCCTCTGATTCTGAGGGGTCGACCAACTCTTCGGGATCCTCCGACGCAGATGGAGTATCGTACGACATTAACGTAGCGGCCACACATTCTGTAAGTTCAAAATGAGGCGAGTTTGTGCTCCTTGCGCGAATATCTCCTCGCTATACTAATATAACTTGTGCCCGATAAGTTGAGACCCGAGTGCTGTGACCTCAACGGTGTATGTTTGTATAGGTCCAAAATAAAGTTAGAGACTTTACCTACCTAGCCCTATTTGGCTGAACGGGTAACGACGAATGTGCATTACAGTACATGGGCGCGGAGCTGGAGAGCGTGTCGGGGCGCGTGGTGCTGGAGGGAGGCTGGCGCGGTCGCGTGCCCGCCATGTCACACGGGGGCTGCGTGTTCCCCGGGGAGGTGGTGCCCATGTTGATGCCGCGCCGCGCCGACGCCGCGCTGCTGGCCAGGGCGCTGAGGCTGGACAAGCTCTTCGGGCTGCTCTGCTACGAGTGAGTACTGTCTGTTCCCTGGGGAGGTGGTGCCCATGTTGATGCCGCGCCGCGCCGACGCCGCGCTGCTGGCCAGGGCGCTGAGGCTGGACAAGCTCTTCGGGCTGCTCTGCTACGAGTGAGTACTGTCTGTTCCCTGGGGAGGTGGTGCCCATGTTGATGCCGCGCCGCGCCGACGCCGCGCTGCTGGCCAGGGCGCTGAGGCTGGACAAGCTCTTCGGGCTGCTCTGCTACGAGTGAGTACTGTCTGTTCCCTGGGGAGGTGGTGCCCATGTTGATGCCGCGCCGCGCCGACGCCGCGCTGCTGGCCAGGGCGCTGAGGCTGGACAAGCTCTTCGGGCTGCTCTGCTACGAGTGAGTACTGTCTGTTCCCTGGGGAGGTGGTGCCCATGTTGATGCCGCGCCGCGCCGACGCCGCGCTGCTGGCCAGGGCGCTGAGGCTGGACAAGCTCTTCGGGCTGCTCTGCTACGAGTGAGTACTGTCTGTTCCCTGGGGAGGTGGTGCCCATGTTGATGCCGCGCCGCGCCGACGCCGCGCTGCTGGCCAGGGCGCTGAGGCTGGACAAGCTCTTCGGGCTGCTCTGCTACGAGTGAGTACTGTCTGTTCCCTGGGGAGGTGGTGCCCATGTTGATGCCGCGCCGCGCCGACGCTGCGCTGCTGGCCAGGGCGCTGAGGCTGGACAAGCTCTTCGGGCTGCTCTGCTACGAGTGAGTACTGTCTGTTCCCTGGGGAGGTGGTGCCCATGTTGATGCCGCGCCGCGCCGACGCCGCGCTGCTGGCCAGGGCGCTGAGGCTGGACAAGCTCTTCGGGCTGCTCTGCTACGAGTGAGTACTGTCTGTTCCCTGGGGAGGTGGTGCCCATGTTGATGCCGCGCCGCGCCGACGCCGCGCTGCTGGCCAGGGCGCTGAGGCTGGACAAGCTCTTCGGGCTGCTCTGCTACGAGTGAGTACTGTCTGTTCCCTGGGGAGGTGGTGCCCATGTTGATGCCGCGCCGCGCCGACGCCGCGCTGCTGGCCAGGGCGCTGAGGCTGGACAAGCTCTTCGGGCTGCTCTGCTACGAGTGAGTACTGTCTGTTCCCTGGGGAGGTGGTGCCCATGTTGATGCCGCGCCGCGCCGACGCCGCGCTGCTGGCCAGGGCGCTGAGGCTGGACAAGCTCTTCGGGCTGCTCTGCTACGAGTGAGTACTGTCTGTTCCCTGGGGAGGTGGTGCCCATGTTGATGCCGCGCCGCGCCGACGCTGCGCTGCTGGCCAGGGCGCTGAGGCTGGACAAGCTCTTCGGGCTGCTCTGCTACGAGTGAGTACTGTCTGTTCCCTGGGGAGGTGGTGCCCATGTTGATGCCGCGCCGCGCCGACGCCGCGCTGCTGGCCAGGGCGCTGAGGCTGGACAAGCTCTTCGGGCTGCTCTGCTACGAGCGAGTACTGTCTGTTCCCCGGGGAGGTGGAGCTGAGCTGACGTGTTGCCTCATGTTGCAGTGAGACGGGAGCCACACTGAGCGGGCTGGGCGTGCTGTGCGAGGTGTTCGAGGCCGGCATGGGGACGATGGCGGGACTGATGGACGCGGGGGAGGAAGACCTTCCCTCCAGCGTCTCTTTCAAGGCGAGGGCCATCTACCGGTTCCAGGCGCCCTCGTTCAAAAACAATCGAGTACCTATCAATGCCTTTCGGCTGTAAGTATATATTTAAATTATATTAACTAACAATAGATAATACCATCTGGTTTGTCCTGAGCCTCGAGCACGAACGACTTGCGAAAAAGGTATTCGTATCGTCATCGACAAACAATTGTATGACATTTGTACAGTGTTTGTGTATCGTGCGTGAAAGTAACTAATTTTAGCAGCACGAGCGATTTTAAATTACTTTCGTATCGCAAACGTATGGTCACACGTTCGTTACGTGACACTTTATAAACAAACTTGAGAGCACGAATTTAATTTTGACTTACGGTAATGTAAATTTCGAAGGCTGGCTATCGAGCTTATCGAATCTTTATTCACTTAAATTTAGCCGGTGAGCAAACTTTCGAAATGGTACCTACATGTGAATAGCTTTAATATTTAATCTAACCTAACCTAACCTAACCTAACCTTACCATCTACTGTAGTTAATTATGTTTTCTATGACAAATTGTAACCTATCTAATGATTTTTTGTGCATTATCGTTTTATGCCACTGGCTCATACCAGCGCATAGTGGGAATGACCAAATATTTAGGCCAAACCACAGTAAGCAAATGCGTCAAGGAAGTGACTGAGGCGAGGCTCTTATCACCCCTGCAATATTATATTCTCGACTAGGACTCGTAATGAGTCGAGGCGTAGATATCCTCTCGCTGGAAACCATGGTCTAAGGCATGGTCTCCAGCGCGAGTAGGTGGAACGCAGCAGAGTCTTTCTGCGAGCAAGTCATGCTTCCCGAGTTCCGGAGTTAATTTAGGAGATGACCTACTTAGGAGAAGGGCGATTATATACGTATGTTGGTGAACACAATTAACAGACTGCATGTATTATTAAATCATTTATTAAATAACTATGTAGTTGTAAAAAGTAATATAACAAAACCGGTAATAAAAACTATAACTAGAAATATAAAAATATATTAATAACTAGGTACCTAATCTTTTTTAATACAGGTACCTAGAAATAACTTCCATAGCCTCTTTCATAAACTCCAGGCCTCGAGGGCCGCCAGAGGGCTTCGACAAATCACCATTTCTGGAATTTCCATAGCTCTCTACATTAATATTTTAGTAAACTGAGTAATGCAAGCAAAGACCTTATAATACAATGGACATAGGATCTAGAACAAATCGCAAGAAAATAATGTCCCGAGTCGACCTATACATTATACATAGGCATACATAGATATAAACAAATTTCATATTAAAATTTAAACCTTGATTCAACGGAATAGTGTTCACTTTTGTTTGCACTAATTTATCGCATTACGTAGCTTCTATCTGTCCGCCTGACTAATTCACCTTATGCAGCTTATACTTAAAATTACGTGAACATAGAAACAATGGAGTAGGTTTATTTTGTTAAAGTCTTTTAAGGATTCCATGATATGTATCGACGTACTCGTAATAATTAATGTAAGACTATAATAAATTCCATAATCTTATAAATTGTAATTACTTGTTTATATTAGATGAAATAAGCTGAAAAACTAATTAACGACTGACAAAGATTTATTTTTTCGAGTCAGTTTCATAATAAGTAACTAGTGTATGAATAACAAAAAGGGAATTAATGAATTTAACTAATTATAATATTATAAATGCCAAACTTCTTGCGGGTGTCAAAGTTCTTCCGCTTTCATTACTATTTTCATAACGCTATGTCGCTACGTCTACTACAAGATAGCCGTGTTTCAAGTGACTGAATTAGTTGCTAAAACTGCGCGTCATTAATTTATTTTTATCTTATGGTTAATTTTTGGGATACGAAATTATTGGCTACTAGCTGATCACCGTGACTCCGCCCGCGAGATATAGTTATCTCGGCCCCGATTCCCGTGGGAATACATTACCGAGAATCCAAATAAAAAAATATAACAGTACATACACGAAATAAAATGACATGTGTAATTATGTAATTATATTTATGACAAAACAATGATACCCTGTGAAAATTAAAAACATTTTTGGGCTTATCTCCTCCATCCCAATCAAAAGAAAAAATTGTATTCAATCAAGGGATTCTTGTACAAGTTTCATAAAGATCGGACCTCTTTTTGTTATGTCCATAAAATGAGCCGAACAAACAAGATTGTTATTTTTTGGATCAAAATATTCTTCTCGCCGTGCTAGAGCAACAATATTTTTCCATTGTGCACAGTGTACTGAATCCCGAGGAAAACTGAAATAGATGTTGGTTCATATAACGAAAAAAAATCATAAAGAGCCAAGGCGTCTCCACTATAATCTTTGTTCCAAATAGTTTCATCGCTATCGGTAATCCGAATAAATCTGAATGGTCATTTTGTTAGTACATTATTCAGTGAAAATGAAATGGTCTCTTTCTTTTTACTGAGCTTGGGATGAATTCGAAAGAGACAGATAGATACTTCGGTATTGGACTGGATTGCAATATTTACTTTTGTCTTTTAATTTATTATCGACGAAATACTGTATTTTAAGTGAAATAATAAATTGCAAATGATAAAACAAAAGCTTATTTACTGAAAATATGATACACCGTCTTCCATTTTCCTTATTTTTCGTAGTTTTTACACGTTTTTACAATACAGTACGGCATTGTGCAACGTGTTGTCGTTCAGTTGTCAAAATCAAGACTGGCGCGCGATTGTTTCTCTTTTAGCGTTTTGTTTCTCTTTTAGTTCGGACACTTTTGAGCGATGATCCGAAATCCATTGTATATAAAATCATTGAATGCAAGTAACTTTTTATTGACACTCACACTTTCATGAACTACACCATCATTACTTATTGTAAATGGCTGGTTCTCATGATTGTTAAACTCAATAAACTCCTTTTAAACATTTCCACAAAATGTTATTTCGTTTGTAACAATAACACACTTGACACTTGTCTTGACCTTGACAATCAAAGACGTTGTGTCAAGTAAAGTCGCGTTGTTCAAAAACCTAATAAAATTATATTGTAGTATGAATAATTATTAAAATAGTATGAATATTTTTCCTAATATAGTGCATTTTACAATCTTCCATACCTTATTTCTAGCATTTTATTTGTGTTGTAATTTAATTTTGTTTTAATTGTTACGAAATAGGCAGTTTAGCAAAAAATAATAAATAGTTCACTATTTAATGAAGTTTTCGAACGTATTGTTCATTCAATACGATGTGTATTTTGTTCTCTAGGGCTCGTCCCTATTCACGTTATGATGACGTCACTGTCGTAATCGTAACGAGCTCTCGATAGTCTAACGATAATGCTTCGTGCTGCTACCTGTCGAAATACTCCGTTATCGTATCGTGGACTCGATACCTAGACGATACGAATTCGATATTTTTTCGTTCTCGAGCTACTGTACAGCCTTTCACATGAATAATTATTATTATGTTACGAAAAGGCATTACAATTTTATCAATGTGTTGTACAGATATTGTTCTTGCTGAGATAATCGGTGGATATGTAACTTCGGTCTTGTCGTTGGAATTACAAAATGCTTATTATCTATTTACATATACTCGATAAGGATAAGCTTGGCCCCTACTACGTGGGAGTAACCCCGCCAGGGATAGAGTCATGTGTGATGTGTGATGTGTATGTGCACAGGATGCGGTATGTGGACGTGGAGGTGCTCCCCGAGCTGACCGAGTGCGGCTCGCTGGGAGTGGCCCGACACCACAGTCTCGCGCAGCACGCGTGAGTATACTGCAGTAACTACTCCTCCAAGTCCTTTCCAGTTCCCATGGGAACTTTTGTCGTATCGTAATTAAATGTGGCCCATAACCTATCCACAATAATAAACTAGCTTCGTGACAATTTTCATCTTTATACGGTTTATTTGTTGTTGATTCTTGAAATAAGTAAATATAGTGAAATGCTGTGATTAATTCATAATTTCATATTATTGTGAGTTTAACATTAAATGATACACAATTTTCTTGTCGATGGCACGCAGCGTGTACAGTAAGTAACTATAATTTGGTGGAACTTGTTACACATGTTGATCACCGCGGCTCCGCTCGCGTGATATAGTTGTATAAGGCCTATTTAAACATTAACAAACAAGCAATTAATGTACAATGGTTATGGTTTTGGTCTAAATTCTAATTTTATTTTCTTGAACATCATCTTCAACTACGGTTCTTACGGATTTTACATTATATTGTAAAATAAGAAACGTCTGTGTGGTATGTGCCAGGGCGGGCGGCGGGCGCGGCGCGAGGGCGGCGCGCTCGCTGGAGGCGGCGGCCACGCCCTGGCCGCGCTTCGTGCACGAGCTGCTGGACTACCGGCGCATGCGCCACACGCTGCAGGAGTACTTCAGCTCCATCTCGCTCGGTACTGCTACTCATATTGTGTTATAATCTGTCGCAGAAACTTGACTACGACGTCCTTTAGCCAAATTCTATTATAGGTAAAGTACAGCAAGATAGAAAATTAAAAGTCCCATCGTAAAGGTTGTGACAATTTTAATTAAAATTTTGAAAATTTTAAAATATTAATTATTTAAAAGTATACTTTAATGTTGACTCCAGTATGAGTACTTATTTCATAGTATATATGAGGCACTATTTTCTTAAATCAAATTAAATAGATTAAAGAATAAATCGATTATCAATATATGAGTGAAGTTATCTCTAACTTGTTACTGAGTGAGCCCACGTAGCAGGTACACAGGTACGCAGGTACGCAAGTACAATAACGTGCTGTATATGTACACGTACAGACAAGATGCCGGAGGAGCCCGTGTCGCTCTCCTTCTGGGCGGCGTCCAACCTGGCGCTGTCGATGCGCGACCGCCTGGCGCTGCTGGCCGTGGACCACGCTCTGCTGCGCCTGCGCATGGAGTGTCGCTTTGTGCGAAGGGTGAGTTGGGATTGTCGCTTTTGTGAAAACTCTCACAATTCAACGTGAAATAATAATATTTTGTAGTGTGTACATACGTTATATATTTGTAAGCTCTATATAACACGATGTAAAACGTGTGTTAAAAGAGTATTAAACTTTACTTCAAACATCGTCGTCTCAACTACATCCCGACATGGCGACATGGCGACATGGCGACATGGCGACCCTGCCACGCGCGAGACGAGACTGCGCGCGCGATACGCGACGCTCGGTGCGTGCTACATTTCCCGTAAAGTAAAAAGTTGAAATAAAAAGTGTGTGTGTCAGCTCCGAGCCTCCGACGCACGACTGGAGTTTACTCCTTAAGTACGAGTATCTAACCATAACAAATTAGAAAGTTGCGCATTAGAGGTGCGCACCAAAAACGTGACACGTTTTCGTTACTTGTTAGTAGGTTTTACCCCTCGGATTTTTCTCATACCGGGCGCCTTATATATGAAAATCGATTCTTAAGGAGTAAACTCCAATTATTAGCAAAGGATGTTTTAAAAAACGTTAATCGTATTGCGATATGAGTAACGATTTATTTTTCAAATAGAAACGTTTTGCTCTAAAGATTTTAGTTCCCAAAGTTTTGACTGTTGTCAGGAAAGTGTTTTAAGCAAAACCGCCTGTGGCCTGTACCTACTACCTTCTAGTCGAACCACCTCTGACGTCATATATACGAAACGTCTATATCATACTACGAGTAGAAGGCGGTTCTAGTCCCTTCTACAAGCTTCTACCAGTTTCCAGCTGCGCATACGCCATAAGCCACACCTTATAATTTATTGCTTATACCTAATTGGCTAGTTCTGTACAGAGTTCGTTTCTTCTTCGTTCTTGTATTGTATATTAAGGGCAAATATTATTTCCGAAGCGAGGAAACAAATAAATATATTAAACTTTATAATGATTCCGTATAAAGTATTGCAGTGTGACTACTATAAAGACCCTAAAATGACACATTCGAAGTACATAACGCTACTAAATTTAAAAGTATAACAACTCGATAGCTCGGCTACATTTCACTCAGTCGGGTTTCCAGGTGTCATCCGTGACAGTGTCAAAGGCACGTCAATCGCCATTTTCTTTGTTTATGTCATTTTAAGTACCTAACCAAACAGAGTATAGGTTCCTAATATTATCTTGGTATGTATATTTCAGAAAAGCGTGTTATGCTGTATGTTGTGTATGACAAAGATCGCGCGACGGCAACACATATTCCCGATGTCTAGCGAGGGAGTACACGCCAACTACGTGAACCTAGGTACGTACCCTTGTCCCACTGCCCACTGCCCACTGGGGACTGTAGTACCCACACTTGACTCACACACACTAAAAGCACGGGCACACTAAAAGTTATGCACTTGTAGCTAATCGGAACTATTTGGATTTCGAATGTTATATTTTTTTAAACGTTGCATCCTTCTAGGCAATAAAAAAAACAATTGGCGGGAAATCATTTGTCAATTGTTTTTTATCACACATCAAAGTTCTACGTTTGCAACGAAAATGGAATTAAGTCGCAAAGATTTTAGAGCGATGATTTTTTATGATTTTAAAAGTTCTCTCTCTGCGCAAGACTGTGCCGCTCGTCTTCAAAATGCTTTTGGGAGAGAAGCACCTTGTTTAGGCACCGTGAGGCGATGGTTTGCTGAAATTGAGAGAGATCGAGTTTCTTTAAATGACGTATTTCGTGAAGGGCGGCCTTCAACTGCCGTCAACGAAAATAATGTGGCTACTGTTAAGCGGTTAATTGAAGAAAACCCGCGGATTACCTATGAGACAATTCCAGGACTATTGGGGATTGGTATGAGTCAAATCCAGAAAATTTTACACGAAGAATTGAAAATTCGGAAACTTTGTTGTCGTTGGATCCCTCATGAACTGACAGCGGAGCAGAAGCGGTCTCGCGTGGAATGGTGCTCACAGATGCTACTGAAGTACGACCACGGACATTGTAATGCTGTTTGTGACATTGTCACAGGAGACGAAACGTGGATTTATTGTTTTGAACCTGTTTGAAAATGAGAACAAACCAACAAAAGTGAAGTAGGCGAGAAACGTTGGTAAAAAAATGATCGTGTTTTTTTCTCAGCTACGGGTCCCATCTGTACAATTCAACTTGAAGACCAAAAGAGTGTTAATGCCGAGTGGTATTCTACCATTTGTTTACCCAGGGTGTTAGAAAAAGTTCGCGAAAGACGACCCAAAAGCCGCGTTCTCCTACATCATGACAACGCTTCTTCACACACGGCCAACAAAAAAAAGTCATTTTTAGCTTTCGAAAAAGTACAACTCGTCACCCATCCTGCGCATAGCCCCGACCTAACACCCTGTGATTTCTGTATTTTCCCCAAAATCAAAGATTTGATGAGAGGTTTCACTTTTACCAACTCCAAAGAGGCAGTGATAGCGTTCAATCAGCACGTAGAAAACATACCTTCAGATCTGTGGTTCTCCTGTTTTAAAAAATGGTTCGATCACGTCATGAAAAAATGTAAAGGAGAGTATTTTGAAAGCAATAAACATAATATTTTGGTTTTAACATGTTGTTTTTTTAAGTTACGCCAAACTTATAGTGTGACCTACGTACTATGTTTTTAGGTACTTAACTAAAGGTAAACAATAGTCGTTTTAGCAACAAACAACAGATCCAACTAGCCAGAACAGGACCAACGTGACATGGGAAGCCCCAAGTTTCAAATTTTAAATAGCATCATCAAAATCGGTTTACTCAGTCAGTCGAAAGTTTTGAGGTAACAAACTCAAGAAAAGCAGTTGAATTGAGAATTTGATTCGTTTTTAAATGGTAGTTGACGTGCTTTTGACACTCTCACCTATAACATAACCTAATTTAAAAGTAAGACTGTTCGATAGCTATATACATTTTTTATACTAATATTTCTGGCTTGGCATGGGTTATAGTTGGTCGTGTTGTCCCATGTCGCCAGGTGGGTACGTGCACGACTTGCTGACGGTGAGTGCCGCCAGCAACGTGATGCCGAGCGGCGTGTCCAGTGGGGAGTACTCGTGGTTCCCCGGGTACTCCTGGACCATCGCCACGTGCGCCCAGTGCCGCGCGCACGTGGGCTGGAGGTGATTGCACACACACACATACACACACACACACACACACACACACACACACACACACAGAGAGAGATCACTATAGAAAGTCCATAACCACTCAGTTACATACCATTAAACTAAATCTTTGTAATTCGAGCATATTTATATAGGTCTGTACAGTCAAAATCAGTTGTAGTCACACTCTTAAATGTTCCATAGCTACCCATATACTCTGCAGTCTCTATACAAAGCGATTTGACTTCAGGTCTATGATATTGAGACCGGATACAAATTCACATGGTGTGTGTGTAAAATGTGGCCTGAAGATATGACTGTGTATTGACACTTGACCATTCAGTATTTTTTTTGTGTGTATTAATACTAAGACAGCATAACACAATAATTCAGAAGCAGTACAGTAATTGACCTGATGCGTCTATAACACTGTCACTCTCCGATGTTCCCAGGTTCGATGCCCAGAAGAGTAGCCTCCGGCCGCAGCAGTTCTACGGCCTCTGTCGCAATAACATCCAGCCGCGCTCCCACCGCCACGCCCTCCCCCACTCCCCGCCCTCGCCCCTCTCCCCGCACTCTCCCCTGTCTCCTCTCTCCCTCCACTCCCTCCCCTCCTCCCACCACTCCGAGGACTCGGTCTCTCTCGCTTCAGATCCTTAGATCATATTGACAAATGGTTGAGAACTAAGGTACTAAATATTGACCCGTCGACCAACTTACGTCATTACTGGGTACGAGTGGTAAGGACAGAGATAATAATTGCTCGCAATAGCAATCTAACTCAGTAAGGCCTATATTTCACTAGGCGACCGTTTGCGCCGCCATTGCCATGGTGTCCCAGTGAAATATAGCCCATAGACCTGTATACATTTTGTTGGTGGCGGTGGCTGGTTGCGCCGCCATGGTCGCCTAGTGAAATATCGGCCTAACGGTCCGGTTGTTGACAGAAATTCTCCCGTTTCGTTAGTTTAGAATGACTAAATAAACCGTCTTGTAAACGATATGAAAATGCCTTGGTTAAAACGAGAATTAAATAATTGAATAACCGTTAAAACTAGTTCATAAATAGACAAAACGCGTTTTAGGTTGTTTTTTTTTATTACGGCAAGTTTATGGTTATGTTTATTATTTTTGAGTTTTTCATTCGTACTAAAGAGGCAATTATAAAATTATATTCAATTTTAATTCTAGTTTTAACAATACTAGGTAAAAGATAGCGTGATCTCTGCGACATTATATCAAACTGACATTCCTAGAGTTGTCCCGATATAAAAAATTGACGATAGTAAATATCGACGTTACTTACTAACAACGACGCTAATGTAATATGTATAATTAGGTTTAATTTTATTTTATTACAAACATTACTAAATTGAGTTTAATATAAAATACATTTATTCTCTTAAAAGAGTATACCCCGTACCCATTGTTCGGGCGTCTCCGCTGGACCACCGTTCGGCTCACCGCGGCGCTTGCGCATACGAGATACGACTCATTCGATCGCGACGCTCTGAATAAGACGATTTGAATAAGTTTCTTAAGCACTATCTTGTAAATTCTATCAAATTCATCGATTCAAATTCTATCAAATATCTTGTAAATTTGCAAACAAACGTTCATAAGAATGAAAATGCTTGTTAGCAAATATTATCAAATCAGACGTCCCGCTCACAATATCCTTCCATTAATTTTCTGCATTTGGTAAAATATCGATAGACTACGGTTACGAGATGATTAATCGCCCATCACTAATTAGACCGGCATTCCCATAAAGCATGACATTTACACTTGACAGGTACCTACTGTCTGAAGTATTAAGAAATTCTGCCCTTTATAGGCGGGATTTCACTGACAGCTGTCACAGAGACCTATATTTTATCAAGTTATAAAGCATTTAGTTACATAAATAATTTGTACACATAATATACATATACATAGAAAACACCCAAACTCCGAAACAAAGAGGTTGCAGTTCTTATGAAGACTTGGTGGCTGAGCGTTGCCACTCGACACTTACTGTGTCACACGACTCACACGGGCGGGCGGAGCTAGGGCGGAGCTAGGGCGGAGGGAACTCGTGTAAATATTGTTGTTAGGTAGACTAGACCTAGACTGATAGTGGTGTAAGAATAATTGTTTTATAACAATAATATATACGTGTCTATTAATACAGGAAACTAGAAGAATTGTTGTACAATACAATGTAGCATGTAGGTTACCTTCATTAAATAAATATTGTTACATTTTATTTTAAACATTTTTATTTTATTAAAATTTTTGAAATTAAAGATTTTATCTAAGTGTCATTCTAATGTATCTAAATTATAATTACATTACATTCTTTGATATACAGTTTATTAATTCTCTGCTAGACGTGATTGTCAAGTATAAAATATAGGCAATCATTTCTATTCATGTAAAAATATCTATACAACATTGGGTTACGAAACCAAAGAACTCGGGGAAGACATCACATTCATTTACAGTTACACGCCTGCCTGCCCTTTACAAAAGAAATATAAGAGATGTTGGTTATAGGTGGTAAGGATGAGGTTATAGTAACTTGAAATAATACAAAATAATGAGTTACGACATCACATCAGGCATCTACTTATGGCCTGTTACTACATTTTGTGGAGTTCAAACATGCTTGTCTCAACAATGTCTGCAACAAAGTATGAAATTAAACAGACTGACATTTATTACTAAACTGAAATTGTTTGATACATGGTATTTAACCTAACTATAATCTCTGAAAATACTGAACAGATTTTCGTGCGGTTTTCACTGACATACTAAAGCTATACGGTCCCCTGAGTTCAGGACACCGTATACCTACACTACAATTCGTCAAATTTCATTTCCGGAGCTAATGTTACATATCCTGATCTCAGTTATCTCGGGTTTTGCCGCTTGTTTTCCTGTGTACCCTTGGCTGTTCCCTTGATGGTACAGTGGAAAATAAATTTTAACCGCTGTACCCTTGGCCGTAAAACCCAACCAACTTAAATTAAACACATTGGTGGACCGAGCACAGATGAAAATGATTGTCCATTATAAAAGACACAAACCTCAAATGTACCAGGAATACATAACAACATATAACTACTTGACGTGACGTGTTTAATTTAAGTTGGTTGGGTTTTACGGCCAAGGGTACAGCGATTAAAATTTATTTTCCACTGTACCATCAAGGGAACAGCCAAGGGTACACAGGAAAAAAAGGGGGTTTTGCTCCGCTGTACCCCTGGCATAGATAACCTCCTAATAGATTCCGCATGCAGGGCAACAAACGCGCGCCACTCATACTTGATTTCGCAAGCATGTAAAGCTATGCCTAAAATCACGACGTCAGTTACAACCAACCTCGCGACCTATGACCACGTGCGATTTTATAATTAAAAAAAAATGTTTTTGTGAGCATTTTCATTTTAAATGGCTTCCTGTTCCGTAAAATGGTGTGGCAAGTCGGCGAAGACATCAAATTACCAAAAAGATGGCATTACATTTCACCGGTAAGTAAAAGACATAAATGTAAATATAAAATTGACCAGGCACCGGAGTTCAATTTATTCTGGTTGGCAATAGAACATAAACACAAACAATTTCGAACCCGTTGATGTCTTTTTGAAATTACTCTTTCACTCATTAGCCAAATTATAATAGCTATCCTTTTCTAACAATACATTACAATCAGCACTTGAATCGATAGTGATGGGATATCGGTATGATATAGTACGTCATCGATATTTTGCAGTATTATTACCGTAGGTGCTTTAAAAAGTAGTACCTATAAATAAGCAACATGTTGTCGCCCGCGACTGCGTCTGCTTGAATTTCGGTAAGCTGCGATTCATTTGCGACCAATTTGTACGTTGGCATTATTTAATTTTTTTTCGCAGCTAATGTGATTTAGTATTAGCAATGTAACTGAGATATATATTATTTTATAGGTTTCCTGGATGCCCCGAGGAAAAAGAAATGGGTAGATGCAACATCTCGTGGGGAGAGTTGGTTTCCCACCAATAACAACGTAAAATATTAAGAAAGAAATTTTAGTCCCGCCGATGACATAAGTTTTTGTGATCTATTTATAATTTCTTTCTTAATATAAATTATATTATTTTACATCTATTGAATAAAAATATAAAATTATAATGTATCATCATCAGAGATGGGGGACTCGTGGCTTAGTGGTAACCGTGTATATTAACACATTGCTAAGGTTAAGCCACATCTAACCAGGTCGGTCTTAGAATCGGTGACCATTTTTTTAGAAATTGAGACCTCCGTGCCTCTGGGAGCACGTTAAGCCGTCGGTCCCGGTTATTATACGAACATATATGGCAGTCGTTACGGGTATTTGGGGCCCTAAATCAAAATCCAACTGGTCTAAGTACAGAGCTTTGTTATCGTATAGTTTGTGGAGGTCAGAATGATGGCAGTCGCTCCACGGAAAATATTAAAGTTCAGCTGCATCGCAGTTACACTGGAAAGCTGATCCTGAGTTGGGAAAAGGCTCGGTAGATGTGCGATCATCAGAGAAATAGGTAGAAATTTTTTACTTAAAGTTTGAGGAAATAGGAACTGAGAGTTGATAATACCTGTCCCTCTTCATTAAGTCCCGATACCTATTCCTATAAAATATAATAATAAATTAAAAAAAAATAATTTTAATGTATTTCAAAATGTATAAAATAAGATTATAAAGGAATAAACGATATAATAAAATTATAAAAATATAATATAATATAACTATTTTTTTTTTTTTAGCTCCGCGGCCAATGGCCGCGGCCGCTCTAACGTCCGTTGCCGGGCGTCTCTGGTTACAACGTATTTCCAGTGGCGCCCGGTAATATACCTATCAAAATTTTATCGACACATTTTCGGTAATATACCTATCAAAATTTTATCGACACATTTTCATCCCTATCCCATCTCTAGTATTCGGTGCATTCGAAGATTGACCTTGAAACAGCCAATCATAGCGCACTTACATGTTTCCGCGCGCCCCTCGCATTCCGCCAAAACAGGTGAACTCGGTAAGGAACAAAATTACCGTAATGCGGAATCTATTAGGAGGTTATCTATGACCCCTGGTTTATACCACCGGTGGTAGAACGGGTAAAATTGGTATGCTCCATGGTTCCCCTCAGTGGTACAGTGGAGAAAATATGTATGACCCGTCATTCCCCTCCTGAGTTCTTCTCTTAAGGTGTATATATATAATGATCCGTCATGGGTCGTGGTCCACCTGCTTAGTTCACCTGGGTGGACTGAGGGCACTTTTTCATCGGGACAAAAAAATGTATCATGCGCTTAGTAGGGCAATGGATATATCTTACCAGAGCCGCTTGGGTCCCTTAACTCTCTATTATATGTTACACAAACAACAATAGTACTAAGAGTACAGAACTACAAAAGAGAACTCGCCAACACTTATCTCGCTCAGTTCGGTTTATTCAAAATGTGTTCGAACAAGTTTTGTTCAGAAACCATTCACCTTTGATCATGCTTAAAAAATATTTTATTATAAATGACACGAACCTCTAATAAAATACTAGGACTACAGAACTACATAAGCACTCTCGAAACCGCATTCCAATCTCGATCCCTTTAGTTTATTTAAATGTGTCAACAGGTGCATCGAGTACAGATGAAAATGATTGTCCATTCTAAAAAACACAAACCTCAAATGTACCAGGAATACATAACAACATGAGAGCCTTCAAGATTAGAGAGACTGACCATAATTATAAAGTCATAAAATAATAATATTTTAAAGGATTATAAAACCAAAACATTGAAGTAGTACCACGGGAAATTTACCTACTTCCAATTAGGTAGGTAGGTAGTTTCTTCCCTTCGTCCGCATTCATAACCAAGATTTCTTACCTGGTTATGAATATAGATTTTTTTTCACTGTTTCATAACCAGTTATCAAACAATACTTTTTTTCCATTTTCACAACCAGAACCTCCTATTCTGTTATGATCGCCTGGTACTTTTTCGGAATATTGAGTTCAAACATTCAATCGGGTAAGTTATATTATGTTCCACTTTTTTGTTCCATCAAACATAGTAGAACAAGTGGGAAAATAAAGTTCCCAGTAGTTCTATGGTAGAACTGTTTAGTAGAACTAGTGGGAATGAATCGAAAGTGGGATTCACTAGTGTGCATGCATCATAATATCTGCAGAACAGTCGAATACATTTTTAACATTTGTGAACATATGCTCCACTGTACCCCAGAAGGGAACCATGTAGCATACCAATTTTACGTGTTCTACCACCGGTGGTATAAACCAGTGGTACAGCGAAGCAAAACCCTTTATCTCCGTCGCTGCTTTTTTGGGATGAGCAACTCATAGACCATTATTGAATTGACTCTCCTCTAGCTTGGTATAGAACATGGTAAGGTAAGAAGAACTCCATAAATTAATGACCATGTAATCATATAAATTAAATACATACCTACATTTTATAATAAAAGTACTTCATTCCGTTTCACCACATATTGGCACTACCTCAGAAACTGGTTTTTTTCTCCTTTTATTACTGGTTTTTCTCTGATTACCTGTATACAAATTAATGTCATTGAACAATTCATAAGAAACAAATGAAACTGTCAACTATGTGACGCGAAGTCACATGGCAGAGCGGGTAGAGCTAGTACGAGTTAAGAGACATACAGTAGCAGTGTACAGTTACCGGACGAGTGGCGCAGGTCGTTGTGTAGGATAGTGCGCAGTGTGGAGCGAGGCAGACGCAGTGTGCGTGCGCGAGAGCGAAGAGACTGCGTCGGGGCAGCGCAGAGGGACGCAGCTACTGCGGCCGTGTGACGACATCTGACATTGTATAACATGCAAACTTCTTTAGGGACACTTGAGAATATCATACCTTCAGACTACAGTAGTAGTGCCACTGTGTAACCTAATTGTGACAATATTAATAATGGTCTTTATTTGAAAATTCCTCATCACATGAACACCATTCATGTGATGATGAATTCTTGATTTGAAAATAGTCTTGAGTTAGGTTCATACAAGAGGTTTAGGAAACTGTTGGTATATTTGACCACAAATCAAGTCAACATACCTATTAATAGGTCTGCCAGTCCTGGGAGCATCATGGACACTGCCCGTAGAGAACAGTTTACGCTCCCACACCAAGAGAGTGTTCTTGGCAGGAGACTCGCGAGCAAATCTGTTGCGAAAATCTTGCTTAATCTGGAAATAGTAATATTCAACTCTTAGATCTAACCATTCAGAACTTGATTATACAGCAAATTCTTCCCCCTATAACAATCTTTAATTTTTACTTGCTGCGTCATTCACTTTCTAACAATCAGAATCAACCCTGTGTAGGTTGTAGTTTTAATCAATAAAAGGATTCAAGTCACAAACAATATAGCAATGAATAACTAACTTGACTCATACTGATCTTAGTGGCTTTCCTCTCATGCACCCAAACGGCTGCAACTAACCGCTCTTCTATGCTGTAGTTCGATGTGTCCACTGTACTTTTATTGACCACCGTTTGTTTCTTGTCACAGTTCTGAGTCACTACTTGCGTTTGTGTTGGTTCTTCAATAACCTCAGGTTGAATATCAAATACATTATGTTGATTTTCAATTCTTTCAAGTTGGTTCTGATTTACAGCTAGTACTACTGATTGTTTTGTGTTGTCTAAAACTGGGCAATGTTGTTGGTATGCGGCTTGGTGATAGTACTGATGGTGGTGGTTGGTGAAATGATACATGACTTCAAGCAATCTTGTACGATATACAAAAAGCGATCATTCACAATAATTACGATTTCCTTTAATTTTATAATCAAAAAGAAACCTAAGGAGGTAATAAGAACCACACAAATCGACGACGACAAATAAAAATAGTAAAATACTGCTCGCTTGTATTTTTGTTTACTATTTTACCTTTTTAAATTAGTATTGACATTTGTCAAACTAACACATGCTTGGCTACGAGACTTTTGAGACTTAAATATAATATTACCACTGATTGCCATACACAGCTTTTAAAGATATTATTATTAAAACGAGAACCTATATAAATTTTTGGGAGCTACAATAAATGCAATTTAAAAATCAAAACCTAATTATAAAACCAAAAGAAGTAATCCTAACATTTCAGTGCGCTACTTAGATTTTTCAGAGATCGGAATGCGCTTACGCCATTCTACTTCTATGGTCGCAAGAGTAAGGTAATAAAGAAGAACAACGTACTATCAGCAAAGTTAAAACTTGAACAATTTTGAACTTTTTCCCTTGCTTTGCGAAGTCCTTGTAAATTCCATGCGCAGCCGATGTGACGCTGTTATAGACGCAGGCGGCCCTATTACAATGGGTATTACAATACCCAATAACGCTTTTTGTCTTAAAAAACGTGTTCAAATTAGTGAATGGGAATATTATCAGGTCGTCCCAAAATGAGCCAACAAGATAGCAGTGGTTGCGAGCCATAGGAAAAGACAGTGAAATATTACTATTTTGTATTTACATTAGATATATATAATCTTATAATCTAAACATAATCGCTATGTACATCTTATGAACTCCTAATTAACAAAATAGGAAAGTTTTCTGTCACTAAATAATCGTCCTCAAATATGACAGCAATGTTCAGCTCGAACTCTGGAACAAAAACTATTGCTCTTAAACAAATCAATGGGTTACCGTGATCCATAGTATGTCATAAATAAAATTGAAGCGTCTGTGTGCAATTTCAAATTACCAGCTTTTCACTACATGTATATTAAAGTACATAAAGTTCATATAATTATTTAAAACTAGCTTTCTCGTAGCTACATATCAGTAAAATAATTTTTCAAATCGGATCAACAAATCTCTTCTCTTTATAATATTAGTTTAGATTAGAAAAAACGAATGTTAAATTTTTTTGTCTGCTGCTTGTTCCGGCTTATCTCTGGAACGGCTGGACCGATTTTAACGAGATTTCCACTGGCGGATAGCTGACGTAATATAGGCTATATGTATAACATAGGCTAAAACTTATTATCCCGGGAATGAGTTCCTGCGGGAATTGGAAACTTATAAACTTTGTCACGCGGGCGAAACCGCGGACTTATGCTAGTTAAACAATATTATGTACAGAGAGTTCACCTATTTTGAAGTTGACAGTGGTGGTGGTGGGGCAGGTGAAGAGTCGTGGGAGTACCATGTATAGGGGGAGGTCCCGGGCTCGACACACGTCGCCGTCGCCGATCTGAATGTTTTGAATCTCTGTGGCTAAAAATAAAATCATAGAAACAGTTTTATTAGCCTTACTTTCAATTATATTCAATTAAATTTAAATCTTAACTAAGTTTCTATAGAGGTGAAAATAGCTCGCATAGCATACGAGGATACAAAGCTCAAAACCTCCTCCATGGCCTTCCAATAAAAATAATTTGTAGTACTGCAAACTGACACCCTACTGCCTTGTAAAAAGTCTAGGAGGATTTGCATTGTACAGCCGGATTTTATAGCTCTCAACTTGCTAGCAGGCCATTAGGTCTTCCGTTTTTATTTCTGTAACTTTCAAAAGTTTAAATAATTTTCTATTGTTGTGCTGTTCACGTTGTCTCACCATCTTTAGAGTATCCCTCGACACAACCGCAAGTTTCCACACGCACCAGTTGCAGTTCTATTGATCTTATCGGCACGCTACACTCATCTACACGTATCTGCAACAACATTGTACTGTTATTGGGCCGTAGTAGGCACTACGAATAGTAGGGTAACAAAGAGCCGTGAAACCATGAGGCTGACACTAGTCAAAGCTTCCATAAAATAAACATTTTTAATTGGAGTGTCTGCCTTAAGCAGCCCACATATGGACAGATCGTTAAGTCGCCCTATTTTATTTTTTCAAACAACTAACTTCCGTAATCCAACTTCAACCTCGAACAATCAACGTCTGAACAATCTGAGACTGCAGGTGGCTTGTCCGTAAGTTTACCTGGGCATAAGGTATCAGAGTGTATCAAGTAGGTGACCCTACACCTATTCCACACAGGGCACACAGCACATATAAAGAGGTTACACAGTTGGTAACAAGTGCAGTACCTTTCCAGTAAGTGGTTTGTCGAGCGCACACACCGTAGAATCAATCTCCGCATATATCTGGAACTGAGGCATCGGGGCGCGGGACCCGGCTGTGCTGGAGGCACGGATTGTGACCGGGTTGATCTCACACCGGACTGGCTTCAGTGGTGCTGGCTCTTGCTGTGAAAACACATCAGATTTATTTAGTCTATAGCAGAATTATTAGGGAGAAATAGGGATTTCTGGCATTCTTTGGAGGAGGCCTTCACCCAAAGAGGGATCCATTTAAAGAAGAAACTAACAATAACTAACATAGAATGTAAGAAAAAAAAATGAACTAACTACACTAATCTTCAATAAAAAAATATTTATAATATAAAACTAAAAAAAAAGGAAATAAAGGCTAAAATAAATAAATACCTATAGCAGAATTATTTGCAGAGATTTGAGAGAGTTATCGTGATAAACAAACCTGTCTATATTGGACAAAGAACTGGCAGCTAGTATTGAGTGGCTTGTTCAAGAAGGAACGTTTCATACTGCACTTGAGGTTGTACATGACATTGACGAACACTCCGTGGTATGTCTCCAGCAGTCCCGGGTAGCCAGGAGATATTGCCTGACGAGCGCACAGAGGCATCTCAAAGGGAATGTCAGTAACACCAGGAGGTATCTTTCCTGGAGGTGCTAGCTCTATGCTTGTGTTTATCAAGTTCATTGGCTGCAATGAAAAAATTATTAACAAATAGTTGTCCCCACGAACTTTGTTCCGCCCGAGTTTACCTTTTAAACCTTCCCTGAAGTGATTTGAATATTTCCAGACCAAAATTAGCCCAATCGGTCCAGCCATTTTCGATTCTTAGTGAGACAAACGGACGGTGATTAATTTTTATTTATATAGATAGATTGTATAAATATGACCTAGTTGATTCATACATTCTTTTATTTCTGTGTAAGTAATTGATATTTTTATAGTTGAATTAAATTAAAATTCTTTTTCTTTTTAAGAGTAATACCCAAGTTACATGACAACGCCGCGCGCCGGGAAGCAGATATATCTATGTTTATGTCTGCGGACTGCAGAGATTATAATATGTAACACCTGTTCTGTTCTTTGTTTCTGTTAGATTTTTGTTTTTAATTTATTTATTTATAGTTGAATATGGATTTTCTATAGTGCCTGCCAATAGGCTTGCCTCCTAGTACATGAGACCAATTAAAATTACTGGCAAGGTGTGGATGTGCAGTGTACAGCAAACAGTAAGAATTAATATCATATAATGATAACCTTGATGCTGTTGGAGAATGCTTCAAATATGCCCACATTTTTAGTACTGAGCTGCAAGTTCACAATACCTTCCATTGTGAGTACCAGACCCTCATGTCTGACTTCATTACTACTTTCCACCACAGCTATACCGGCAAGAGTTTCCTAAGGATTTGAATTATAATTTGAACTGGGCCTGAGGAACCCTAATTAACTTCACTTATTTGCTAGTGAGCACTAACATTGTTGTGTATTTTAAGGTGCAACCCAATTTACTAATAAATACGGGTCGGCGATATAAATAACTGACTAAATGTAAGCCTTAAAAAGGCCTCTGCCTAGTGCCTGGACCTTCATAAATAGAAACCGGCCAAGTGCGAGTCGGGCACGCGCTCAAACATTTATTATATCCTGGTTTTTAGTATTTGTTGTTATAGAGGCAACAGAAATACATCATTGTGAAAATTTCAACTTTCTAATGTTTAAACAAAATTTAAAATTTAAACGAGATACAGCCCAAGGCAGACGGACGGACGGACAGTGAAGTCTCAGTAAAAGGGATCCCGTTTTACCCTTTGGCTACGGAACGTCGGAACCCTTAAAACTAGACTACCAGTCCTCTAAATAGCTGACGAAAACTTTGAATACATACTCCCTCATGATAAACTTTACTGGCTCTTTTCAAGATTATATTTAAAGTTGTCGACATGCTGCTGAATTCCCTAAATCGGAAATGGAATATTCGTTTAGCACATAGAACCAATTATTTTATGAAATAAAATCAAAATCAGACTATTGTTTTGAAAAGAATGTAAACCATACGATGATACGATGTAAGTAAACAGACAGAAATAATAACAAGTGACAGTGTCGTGTCAGTCAGTCAATTTGACAGAATGATATTTATACCTACTTACTTTGGTTTACTTACTTTATACGGTTTTGGTTTTTGGTAATAATTTTTCAAGAAATTTTGCTTTATTTAGCTTATTGTAGGTACACGCAGGGCTATGACTTTTTATAACTAATCATTATCATTAATAAAAGCTCACGCAGCAAAAACTAAACGGCAATATTTTTCTAGTTGGGCTACTTTTCCAAGTGTCAAAATAAACAAACATATGTCAAATGTCAGTTTAAAAGAAGTGACAGAACGTCAGATTCTTGACTGAGTCCTCGGCGTTTAGCAGTATTTATTTTGATGTTTTATTAATATTGAACTTTATTCCCAGGCGATACGGCCCACAAGGAGTTGCGCTATTAGATTATTAGTGGTGCAATTCGTGCAGCAAAATGTATGGCAATTTCTCTGACATGCGCAGCGGGAAAACAAAGCCAAATCAAATCAAAAGGAATCAGTTGAATTTAATGTCCGCCAGTAGCGGTCGGTTGTGAAACGTTTTGTCGCATCGAAAATTACGATTTTTATTTATTTTGTTAAGTTTCGAAATATTTAATATTGTGTTGTTCTGGTTTTTTATTATTGTGCGCTTCGTTATTTGGTTTAGTTTTTGTTTGTACGGAAGCTACTCGGAACAGGTGATGCCGATAAGGGCCCTCCGAATGGATCGATATCGGTGACTTGGAGGTTGGACAAAAATTACGCAAAGAAAGGGGTTGTTTGAAAATGGAGAAGTCTGCTCGACCACGGACGGCTCTGAATGAGTGCGTCAAGGTGGTGGTGCGATGTCGACCGCTCGCCGAGAAGGAGAAAAATGAGGGTTTCGAGGAGGTATGATAAAGCTGATATTTGTTGTTTATACCGGGCTCCAGGGTGCGCACACTTGGTGCGCCGATACCATTATATGACAGAACCTACAGTATTCATACATTGTGTTTGCTATGTTGTTAATAATTGTTATTTTTTATTCTAGCTGCTAAAGATCGCAATTTTTTAATAAATACTATATATTATAACAAATTTTCATAAATTTAAATTGTTTCATGATGAAAACCTCTAGTTGCTAATATATATTGTGTATGTACATCTATACTGTGTCTATACAATCAGAGCCAAGATTATATTAGACTTACCTACATGAACAGCTGACTATCATCTGATTAATAATTTTTGATATTTTTTTCACTACCTTCATCTGAACTATTATTTTTTCATGGTCCAAAATACCATCATGGACATCCAAACCTTTGCGTAAACTCCAACAGATGGTCTTACAATTTTTTTAAATGTTTAATCATGAATGTATGAAAATGAGAAGATAATATATGTAATAAGTACAGAGTAAAAGTACACATTCTTTCATAAGAAATATCTTCCTATAGGCCGGGGGTTTCCTATAGGCCGGGGGATTTCCTATAGGCCGGGGGATAATATATGTAATAAGTACAGAGTAAAAGTACACATTCTTTCATAAGAAATATCTTCCTATAGGCCGGGGGTTTCCTATAGGCCGGGGGATTTCCTATAGGCCGGGGGGTTTCCTATAGGCCGGGGGGTTTCCTATAGGCCGGGGGGTTTCCTATAGGCCGGGGGATTTCCTATAGGCCGGGGGGTTTCTTGGTAGAATAAGTTAAATGTAGATTGATACTTACATAAACTACCTATTTATTTGTATAAAGGTATAAGTAAAACTGTAGACATATTCATCAGTAAGTAGTTAAACTGACTATGAACAAGGTATAAAGGGAGTCACCACTTTATCTACTTGTTTATCAAGGAGAGTGACTAGACACTTTAAATACATAAATTGAAACACATTTTTTAATCTATCTATATCTATTTATAAAAATCAATTGCAGTTCGTAAGTCTCGCTAAAACTCGGGAACGGACCAAAATTAGCCAAATAGGTTTACTATTTGGCTAATTTTGGTCTTGAAATATTCCTGGAAGTCCAGAGAAGATTTAAAACTCAGACTAGAAGAAGAATATAGACGGAACATGTAGAATGAACACGTGAAGCCAAATGACACTTTCAATGTGTGCGTGTGACTCCGATTTCCGTGTACCGATATCACTAACGGCGTGTGCGTAATGTTGCCAGCAAATGAAAAATCTCCAAAAAATCTTAGTGGACATATATGATGGATAATTAATATTTGTTATAGTAAATGTTATCTGCAATTATTTTATATCATTTACACAAATGATTATATGTGCCTAAAATGGGGAAGTGTTAAAATAAATGAAAACGTGATAAACACTGAGTGAACACACTTTAATTACTAGCTTTCAAAAAAATTCCCATAATTAAAATAATCCTTTTTAAGATGAATGAACAAAGCTCCATTCCAGTGTAAGTACAAGTTACAGTCAACAACAAAAGTTTTTTACATCCCAATGCATGTGCCACAGCAATGTACTAGTAATGTTAGAATACCCAAGGACAAAGTTAATATATTTCGTGTTTTGTTTATGATTTTGTGATCGGTTTAACAGCTATAGTGATCAACAGATAAGAATTATTGATTAAGCTACTTTTGTCGTTGACTATACATGAAGTAGATATCAATAGTCGTTAAGACTAAGGCCTTTGTAGTGTTAGACTGAAATTAAAATACTGACACAGTAACATAAATAAATTGGATCAGAACACAGGCTGGGAGGTCAGACAGCAGTCAATTCCAAGATTGCCGAAATACCCAAGCCCCGCATAGTAAGTAGATCCCGGACACAGATGTGATCGGGAGTTCGGGACTAACGTGCGAATGATGATGATGATAATTAGAAACATCGAGCTTGTCAACATTGATGACACTGATTTTTTTTACTCAGTACTTTATAATTCCCATAAATACTGCAAAATATTTTGTGGAAATGATGAAAAAATTATGGCAACTCTGTATAGTATGGCGGAGGTTTTGTGTTCCTAGTTTGTGCAACTAAAATATTTAGAAAAATGTTATGAAATCTAATAAGAAATAGTTAATTACTTATGAAACGATAATCCAGCATTCTTCCTATGAATAGTTGAAGTGTTTTTACACCTTTTCACCACACAATACGGCATATTTATAATATTTTGTTCAACCGTGATCGCACGTACGTACACACTCGCTGCTCACAAAGGAGTGCGAGCGGAATGGTATCCCATTGCTATATAGTATCCCTTTTGGCGGCTTCACTCGCTAGTTCTATTCGTTCCGTCTATGTTATTCTTTTAGTCTGAGATTTAAAAGTAAAATTTCAGGCGGTACGAAGTTCGCCGGGACCACTAGTGCTCAATAAAGATTTCCCAGCAAGTACAGTAAATCTCCTAGACGAGACAGCCTCTCTTTCTATAATAGTATAGGGAATAAATAATAATAAATAAATAAATATGTTAGGACAACTCACACAACGCCATTTAGTCTCAAACTAAACAGAGCTATAATAATCCCAAATAGATTGAAATAAAAGGCCATTGAGACTGAAGCAACCAATAAATGCATAATAATAAAAAACTGATAGATTGATTTGAAAAATTCCTTCATCTAATAAAGTTACTTTGTTATCGAGTATCATAGGCTTTATAACATCGCGCCACGATCAATAGGAGCGGAGTAGCGATGACGAAATGTTGCATAAGCCACCTTACCACGCGGAGGAAGTCGCGTGCATCCGCTAGTGGTACTCATAGATAAACGTGTACTCATAGGTAAACATTACATAGTACCTGTTCGCTAATGATATTGAGCTGTTTGCATTAACTTAGCATAGTATAACAAATATTAGTTCAACCGTTTCCTTGTGTCGTAATATCAAAAAATTACAAGTGTGTTGTGCACTAACTCTTACAAAACGATTTCCCTACCATGGGGTTGGTGCAAAGGGGCAACCTTCTTCTGAAGATCTTCAAGCAAACCTCGATTATTAAATTGGTCGTGGTCCCACGTAATAGGTGGCGAGCCTAGTGCCGCTTTTTGGGAACTTTTATATTTGCCTGTGCATTCATTTCTTATCCGTTGATTGATTGGCTTGGGACACATGGGAGACACAGGGATCCCTTTACACTTATGTTAATTTAAACCAATTAAAGTTGTTTTTGAAATAGAATCTTAAATTTTTTCCAGCACCTAACCTTAGTTAAGAAGTAATTACAATATCAAACCTCGTGATTGCACTAAGCAGCGGCGGGTGTATGTATGTCTAGTTCTTCGTTAATCGATGATTTTGTCAAAGTTAAGGTAATGCTTTACCGCACAGAAGAACCACTTCGCGGTGCGGGACAAGAAAACGTTATTCGGTATTGCAATTGAGTGTCTGGATCTGACTATTTTGCCCAGCGCCAGAGGTAACTTAAAACGCTACTAGCCACGCGCTCGCCAAAAATCCAAGTCCGGATGAATACTTAGTCTGACTGACGAGTATTTTCATCTCATCATCTTCTGAATCATACGTAGACTGTGTTCATTGAGTCATCGGTACTCACGACAGATAGCTCCACACACCAAATTGGAAGAAATACAGTCTTATCTTGAGTAGTGTTTGTGTAAACAAAGTGAATTAGCCTTTGTTTCTTGAACTTATTTAAAAGCGTGTGGTCGCGTACCTAGATTATTGTTAAGACTACATCTGTGGTTATGCTGTACTCAGTACACTTTCGTGTAACTGCTGAACCCACAGTAGTTCAGGAGTGAATTATTTTCTTCAGTACTCCCTAATTCTGTGGTTGTAGGTAGGCATCTAGCCGATTATGGCAACTTTGTTTATAAATACCTCCATCGAAATATCCTACTCCTAGATCCATTAAAATCAGTACGACTGCAAATTAAATGAGTTCATCCTTCTCCAATTAATCATTCATAGTGCCTACGTATAACACGTCCTTATTATAAAATAAAGTACATATTCTGGGAATTTTGTAAATAAAGTATTCCATGACAGAATTCAGTGATGGTAGGTATGACGAATGCAGTTTTATAGCTGTGCTAATTCAGTTGAACATCCCCAGCGATGAATGAGGTCATGACCTGGCTGGAACATGACACGGAACAGGAACAAATTGCATGACAACTTGTAGTCAAATTAGCAACATAATTATTTGAATTGTCTTGCTGTAAAGTGGGTACTTAATGTGTTAATAGGACTGTATACAAGAAACTGAGGTTTGTAATACGGAACTGTACTCTTTTAGATTTTAATAACTTGTCGTCATATTTAAGCTGATGAGATTCGCACGCAAGGCTGTAAAGCTATGCGTATTGGTAACAGGTAAAGGTCATTTTCGATCAGGACTATGCGGACTTTTTCTAGAAAAGATGGATGGAATGCGTGAAAGAGGATATGTCCATGAAAGGAGTGAAAACATGTTGCACCGACCCCAAACAATTGGGATAAGGGCAGGCAGATGATGAATAAAAATGGCAAATACGAAATGTTTGGATAGCTATATCGATCATTTTTGCTGGAATCTTGATAACTTAGTCAGATAATTCCTCCTGAAAGGGAAACTGACTCATCCAAATCTTAGCAAGATTTTCTTGAACTATAAGAAATTAATAGGAATAATAGGCACTAACAGCGTACAGTGGTCTTCTTACCTCACTGAGTTATCAGAGAGTGAGATGTTGACAGTTATCGCGACGCGTAAAGTAACAATGTTTACATGTTCCAATGGTAATTGAAAGTAAATGTTATAATTAGGGTGAAATACGTTGGCACGTGCTTCACCACTCGGTTCAGTGTCCAGTGGCACTAAGGAGGCTTAATTATGTAAACACGACACCCGTCACTACGCTAATTAGACTGCTACTACTATAATATTACTGCAGACAACAAAGCCTTCTTACTCTGCCGTAGATAGATACTGGATAATGATCTAAGTAAGACTGCATTAGATCCGCCGTTTTAGAGCATTAATTACAGTGGTCGCTCTAGACTTCGTTCCGCTCCGCTCCTATTGGACGTAACGTGTTGTTACATAGCCTATGGCCTTCCTCCATAAATACTCTATTCAACACAATAAAAAAATTAATTCGAGTCGGCTGAAATAAGCACGTTGAACCAAACTTTATAGTTATGTACTTGCCACAAATTCGTCTCATCTTTTATTTCATATCCGCCCCAACGCCCATTGCCGTGCGTCCTGGGTACACCCCCGAAGGAATAACCCCAGGGCGCCGCCGCCGGCTCGGCTATTCGCATATTGCCGAACCCAAATGATTATCACCGCACCGCCAGGTCAAATTAAACTGTGGTGCATGATGGCGTTTTGTTATGCACAAGATGAGCCAACAGATGCTTAATCAGGAAGCAGTTAGATGCACGTCCAGTTGATTGTCGCTCGAGTTCATTAGCTTTGGTAATTAACAAGTACCCAGTAGAGTAGTCTGTCATTGCGTACATTGTGATTCAGTATAAGTACGGTTATGCGTAAACATGGCGTAAACCAATACCTAACATAAAAATCGAAGACAATTTTTTTTTCGGATGCGCCGGAAAATATTGACTCTGATGGTTATTTTGCAATTATGCTGTCTGCCCCTTGATATTAATCAAGGGGCAGACAGAGGCGTTCGAAGATGCAACGCGTGCAGGTGAGGGTGAATCAAGGATGTTGATAGGGCCCCATAGCATCCTACCGACTTTCCTTATCAAAATCATTACAAATACAATAGCAAATAATAAACTATAACGGCATAATTATGACGAAATCTTGTTTACTTGCTTATTACAATTCTAAGTACTGGCCTTCACAAATTCCTCGCATTTATTAAAGTTCAATGTAAGGGAGAGTTTCAATTTTAACTTGAGTTGCCACCGCGATTAACAATTCAAAACTTCAAAGACATATTGATTTTCATAATAAGCAATTGCTTTACCGGTAACTACATTATCTACCTACCAGATTCCACAACCTTGACCGACGCGGACGGCGGCTGTTCATATTTTATTGGTAATAATGACGAACACATCCAAGGATCCATGTTTTGTTCTGTACGTCTGAAAAACGCACCTTTCTAGATTTAGTATCATAAACATTTGAAGGAGATTATTCCGAGTGTGTATCTTACCTGGAGTGCCCGAAAATGACAAAAATTTGACTTCATAAAGTTAGTAATTCGTTTGTAGACAAATATATAAAAATATTTAATAAAATTCCTCAGGATTTAGTTGACATGCCTCTAAATAAGTTTAAACTAGTAGTTAAAAAATGTTTGATGAAGAAAGGCTACTATAATGTAGACGAATATCTTAATGATAAAAATGCATGGTCACCCTAGTCTTCTGTTGTTGGCCACTCGTATAATATAATATAAATTGTAGCAATGTAAACAAAAAAATATTAAAATTAATTTAGTATTTTTATAATATTACTTGACAATAAACGAAATTGATTCTTTGATTGAATGGACGTCGGGGCGGCCGCGGACATGTGCCTCGGATTAAAATAAAATGCCTATTGAATAGTTGTGACAATAACCCTCTGGTTTTATAGGTTCATTTACAAATATTTTGAATTTGCTTGCATTATCAGTTGTCTAGATACCATAGTATAATATAGTTTAGTTTAGTTTATACTAGATGATGTTGTGTAAGAATGTTCAAAATATTTATATACATATATGATAATGAGCGGTACTTGCGCAGACATCAGGTGCGCATGCATTTAATGCGAGTACGTTCGTATGTAGTATGTAGGTGAGCGGTAATACCCATAGACGTTGATGCCATATTTAGGTTTGTGTAGAGCAGCTGGTCAAGGCTGGGCTTACGTTGCATTGGACAATACGTCATGTACTTCGGTACTGTAATTTCTGCTAAGTCCTTATTGATAATAGCCCTTTTGATCTTTAATTACCTACATATTATATTACCTAACAATTGATGTACAAGTCAACATGGCGTGATCACGTCTATACCCCGACATGCAGAGCTACTCGTACATTACATACCCAAATTTTGTCAGTAGTCCTGTTGTTCCCACGTAATTATGAGCCTTTCTTTCAGTACGTTGCCGGGCGTCTCTGGCTCACACACAGAAGGTAAGTAAGGTTTCCAGTAACGCCCCGCGGATTTTGACCACCTGTGTGGCCTCTACGGGGGTTTGGTCGGGATGAGAATCCCGCCTCGTTGGCGTCGAAGAGTGAATCTGGTTGCTTGTTGTGGAGCTGAGGCCCCGCAGCACGCAACCCTTCCAGCCTGCTTCTGTAAGACGGTGACTATCTCGCGCGCCGCCGTCCTCAGGCCCGGAGCCTATTGTCGCTACCGGGCACTGTAACTACAATAAATTAATAACCAAACCATATTAACAGCCAGAACCAATGTGACATACCTACATTGTCTCTAGTCCGACAGTTTTAATCTTTGAATCACTTGTAATTGCTCCAATGCAATCTCTTGATGATATACATACATACATAGTAGGAATCTTCCGATAGGACTACTTTCAAATAACAAACAGCGACGACGACGTATCACTGTACAATGTAAGTACCGTGATTCAAGAAAAAAATCTATCAGATTAAAGTTTAGCTCACGTATCTGATTGGAGTTTAGTTATTTTTTGTGAACCGCGTTCTTTGTGTGGATAACCGTACCTACTACAGGCCCGGCGTTGATGGAGCACTTTTGTTTGTTGTGCTGTGGAACCAGCCAGGTGTTTAAGCGTTGACTATTATTTATAGGTGGAGTGATGAGCGTGGTTGACAACATCCTGTACAGCTAGGGTTGCCACCGTCTGTGTTTTACCTGAATTGTCCTAGTTTACTCTCTTGGATTTAACGGTATAATAAATAAATAATTATAATAATAAATATGTTAGGACAATTCACGCAACGCCATCTAGTCTCAAACTAAGCAGAGCTTGTGATATGAGTACTAAACTGATATAAGTACTTATAAATACATTTTTTTTTGTAAATACATACATATTATACATAGAAAACACCCAGACTTCGGTACAAACGTATGTGTCATCACACAAAGTTTGTCACGATCGGGAATCGAACCCGAGACTCCGGCGTCGAAAGCGGATGCACTACCGACCACGCCACCGAAGCAGTATATTAACCATGTACTGTTTTAGCGAGTTTTCGATATATTAGCACTGTTGCAAGATATTTTGCCACAAGCTGTTTAATTAGATTCACATTTATATTATCTTAAGATATTTTGAGGTTCAAAAAATCAATTTCGTGTATTCAGTTTAGGCACATATGAATATGAATATGTCAAAATTTTACATTTTTATGTCAAGCAATATTATAAAAATACTAAATTAAATCAAATCAAATCATTTATTTGCGAATATGGGTCAGGTTTAGGTAACGTGATACATTATTGATAATGTACACAGCCACATTCCACCTTACGGTATGCAAATACATTAGTATTAGTGATTCTAAACAATTAAATATAATTAAAAGCATATCAAATTTAAAATATTTGAATAATATACGAAACGTCCAATACAATTTAAAAATTGTCTAAATTTAAAATATTTAAATGAGAAGAGAATCCTACAATTTAATTAAAATCATGTCAAAATTTAAAACTATTTGAAAAATAATCATATGAATGTCAAAATTTAAAATAGTTTAATAATAAGCATGTAAATGAGAATTAAGTACATAAATAACCATTTGAAAATGATTCTTTCGCTGGTTCGGTAAGTTGGTTCTCCTGAGAAGAGACCAGCAAGAAACTCCGGTGGATTATACATTGTTTTTATAAATGCTGGCACAGCGTGCGCACACGCACCTTACCATGATTACGTTTAGGTCCTTTACAGGAATATTTCTAAATAGCAAATCAAAATCTCCAAGTAACCTGTAGCATTATCGCCTCAGACAAAATACTCTAGAAAAGTTGGTCATATAGCCACCTAGTAGGTTCTAGTTTTGACTCTGTTGAACTCGAAGCACATAGCCTTGTTACTATACAATTACGAGACATGACACTACTATTCTAAAACGCCTGATGTATCCCTGTAAAACTCGTAAGAGTACTCCTGTAAATTCCGTAGACTCGTAGTCTCTTTTTGAAATTCCGTAGTGTCGTAGCCGCATTTTGCAAATATCGGCAGACTTGTAGCCGCATTTTGCAAATTCCTTAAGTCTCGTAGCATCATTCTGTAAATTCCCTAGTCTCGTAGCTACATTCTGCAAATTCCGTAGTTTCGTAGCCGCGTTCTGCAAATAACGTAGACCATTATTCTGCCATAAACCCTGTACTTGTGTAGCCGCATTTAGTAAATCCCTAGTCTCCTCGTAGCTTCTACAACCCGTAGATGCGTAGTCACGCTCTCCAGAAAATATCGTAGGCGTGTAAACGTGTTCCTGTAAAACTTGTTCACACGTAGGCGCGTTGTTGCTAATTTTGACCGGCGCCGGAAAGAAAATAGGAATAAGTACTTACATAAAATCCGTACAAAAGGTTATATTTCTATTTTAGAGTTATAAACGAGTTGCTGATTACATATTTACTTGATAGTAAATGTTCTTATAAGTCAGGGTCCTGTCTGAAGGACTTACTATCCTAATTTATGACATTTTAATCGCAGTAAACACTAGCTCACTGTTTACTGCGATGTAACGTCTTGTAATGTATCTTTTTAAATCAAATTACGTAACCGCTAAAACTCCGAACTTAAATAAAACCTACAAGCCTTCTGCGAATTGTAATACACTTTGGAATTAGTCCAACACAACATGGAATTTTAGTACCACAGAGGTTTCATCATGAATTGTTCAATAACCAAGCTGTCTCCTACCCTCCCTAGGTGAAGAAGTCTCGCACAGAACAGAAATGGTTCGAGCGGCTGTCCACGAAAGCGCCGGTGGACAATAAAAAGTTTGACTCTCCTGCTCAGGTGTGATCACGGTACAGGGGTCAGCATCACTAACACGCGCCAATATTGGACGATAATACACCCCCACTAACACGGTGTTGGTTACTAAACGTAGTTAGGGCTCCTGGAGACCATCAATTTTATTGTTAAGTCTCACGAAGGTATTAAAACCGTATAAATTGGCGCGTAGCAAAAAAAGGAACTAATATAATTGTATTGCGTTATTTGTTGTGACATCTCGTTTTTATGTGAGTGAACTTAGCAGATCATTGTCCAGCAGATCAAAAATACAAGTGAGTTCCTTTCGCATGCAGCTGAGTTCTATAGTTCCTGATAGTTTTTAGAAATAGTTCTGGCGTTTTTACCCCAAAAAATGTCAATTAACGAAATGATCGGCTAACTTCCCGTAGCAGATCGTTGTCCAGCAGATCAAAAAAAAGTGAGTTCCTTTCGCATGCAGCTGAGTTCTATAGTTCCTGATAGTTTTTAGAAATAGTTCTGGCGTTTTTACCCCAAAAAATGTCAATTAACGAAATGATCTGCTAACTTCCCGTAGCAGATCATTGTCCAGCAGATAAAAAAAAAGTGAGTTACTTTCGCATGCAGCTGAGTTCTATAGTTCCTGATAGTTTTTAGAAATAGTTCTGGCGTTTTTACCCCAAAAAATGTCAATTAACGAAATGATCGGCTAACTTCCCGTAGCAGATCGTTGTCCAGCAGATCAAAAAAAAGTGAGTTCCTTTCGCATGCAGCTGAGTTCTATAGTTCCTGATAGTTTTTAGAAATAGTTCTGGCGTTTTTACCCCAAAAAATGTCATTTAACGAAATGATCTGCTAACATCCCGTAGCAGATCATTGTCCAGCAGATAAAAAAAAGTGAGTTACTTTCGCATGCAGCTGAGTTCTATAGTTCCTGATAGTTTTTAGAAATAGTTCTGGCGTTTTTACCCCAAAAAATGTCAATTAACGAAATGATCTGCTAACTTCCCGTAGCAGATCACTTTGCAGCAGATCGGAAACAAATGTGAGTTCTTTATGCATGCAGCTGAGTTCTGCAGTTGTAGATACTTTTCAAAGATAGTTCTGAACCATCGTGGGGATGCCAGCGGATCATGTCAGAACGTTGAAAAATTCAATAAACACAATATTCATCGTGAAAATGGAATAAATAATTCGAAATATTGTGAAAGGCTAGAACTCTGCAATTTTTAACACATTCGTATGGGACTACAAACTAGAGCTCGATTGGAGTCCGGAACTCACGTCCCAGTACCAGCGGATCATGTGAGAACCTTTAAAAACTCGCAAAATATCATTTTCATCGTTTCAAACAATTCTCGAAGGCTTCTGGCTCTTCGGACTTTTCACATATTCGTATGAGAACTACAATCTAGAGCACGATTGGAGTCCGGAACTCACGTCCCAAAGCGAAAAAGTTCTACCCTTTGAGAATTGTTTGAAACGATGATAATGATATTTTTCGAGTTTTTAAGTATTCTCACATGATCTGCTGTTACTGGAACGTGAGTTCTGGACTCGAATAAAATTGTAAATGGAAGTTCTGCTACAGATCGATGAAAAACGAAAGAGTTCTAGCCTTCGAGAATTTTTTAAATATACGAAAATGATATTTTTCGAGTTTTCAAAGGTTCTCGCATGATCTACTGGTACTGGGACGTGAGTTCCGGGCTCCAATCGAGCTCTAGGTTGGAGTTCCCATACGAATATGTAAAAAGCGAAAGAGTTCTAGCCTTTGAGAATTTTTTAAATCAATGAAAATGATATTTTTTGAGTTTTTAAACGTTCTCACGTGATCTGCTGGTACTGAGACGTTAGTTCTGGACTAGAATTGGATTGCGAATTGCAGTTCTGCTACAGACCTGTGAAAAACGAAAGAGTTCTAGCCTTCGAGAATTGTTTGAAACGATGAAAATGATATTTTGCGAGTTTTTAAAGGTTCTCACTTGATCCGCTGGTACTGGGACGTGAGTTCCGGACTCCGATCGAGCTCTAGTTTGTAGTCTCATACGAATGTGTTAAAAATTGCGGAGTTCTAGCCTTTCACAATAATTCAAATTATTTATTCCATTTTCACGATGAATATTGTGTTTATTGAATTTTTCAACGTTCTGACATGATCCGCTGGCATCCCCACGATGGTTCAGAACTATCTTTGAAAAGTATCTAGAACTGCAGAATTTAGCTGCATGCATAAAGAACTCACATTTGTTTCCGATCTGCTGCAAAGTGATCTGCTACGGGAAGTTAGCAGATCATTTCGTTAATTGACACTTTTTGAGGTAAAAACGCCAGAACTATTTCTAAAAACTATCAAAACTATAGAAGTCAGCTGCATGCGAAAGGAACTCACTTTTATTTGATCTGCTGGACAATGATTTGCTAAGTTCACTCACATCTCGTTTTTGACGTTTTTCAATGTAATGTGGCGCGCTTATTGAAACGCCAAATTATACCTGGCAACCTGTATGAAAATAACACAATTTCATCGTGATATGATCGAGGTTTGGATATTGTTACGCACAGCTAGAGACTTGACAATAAATATTGATTGTCCAAGAGAGCCTTTAAAAGTTTAAACTACCACAACCGGCTTCTTAAAGAACATTTTTCAATAAAACTCTTGGTTAAAGTATTAATTAATCCAAACCTTCAACTCTTCATTTTGTGAAGTGTTTTACTATTGATATGGTTGCGGAATTATAATGTTCATAGCTGATTAATTTGTAATCGCTTGCCTTCTTGATAAACATTTGTTTAATCATGCTAGTAGCTGTCATGTACTGTCTGTTAGTTTGGTCAGTAAAATTATACCTAGGTACTTAATTTTGTAGATTTTTTATTTCTGGTCCGTTTAATATAATGACAGCTAAGTATTCGGTAAAAATTTAAGTGTTTTATTATTGAAGGCCTTGTCAGTTCACTGGGTAACGTGTAATGGATGTATGACTTCCGAACAGTCAACACTTAATAAACACGTTTTCATTCCTTCTCTCTGGTCACGACATAATGACAGCCTGCCTTGAAGGAAGTTCTATAGTTAAACACGCTATTAATGGTTACTAAAGTTACCCACTCTGTAAATTATTAGCAAATCGAATTAAATAACCAGCAGTAGCAGCAAGTCAAGTATGTTTTTCAGTACATACATACATACATATGGTCACGCCTCTTTCCCATTGGGGTAGGCAGAGACTATGGAATTCCACTTGCTACGGTCCTGGCATACTTCTTTCGCTTCTTCCACTTTCATAACTATCTTCATGCACGCTCTCCGGTTCTGGGTGCTCTTGACCTGGCCTTTGTTCAAAACATCTCCGATTTGGTCGAAGTACGTTCGCCTAGGTCGACCCTTACCTGCCTGTCCATTCACGCCCGCCTTATGTATCTGTTTCGTCAATCTTCTTTTCAGTACAATACTCTGTAATTAACTCCCATCTTACCAAACTGAAATCTACGCCATGTTTGAGTAAATTCCTATAAAAGTAAAAATATTGCATAGACAGACACCCGAAAGTTTAAAAGTTAGTTATCAAGCTTGACGTTAGTTAGCATCTAGACTCTAAACTGTAGCCAACCAAAAAAAAAGCCCTAGACATTCTTTAAACCCATCTGGTGTTTAGCAGAATATACCTACCTGACATTCGCCTATTCTGCCCCCTTACCAGAGCTTGTCGATAGCCAATTATATCGCAGGACAAAAAATGTGTTAAGTCGGCCACGTGATCGACATTTATTGCGATATCATTGGTTATCGAGAAACTCTTGCCATGCTCATAGGGCTCTATTATAACGTACACCTATATTATGTATAATGTTCTTAAAACACGCATCATCATCAACGCTTTATAACACGATATGTGCCGTGAAAGTATAACTGAAATTATTGGAATATATTGGAGTGTACAGATAAGTATACTGTTGCATATTAGATTGTAAGGCTAGCGGGAATGCAGACTATTATAGATTCTGGTTGCTTATATGCTGAAGTTTAATGCTGCTCAGCCACCGAAGGTTGGTTTACCCCGATGTTGATAACACCAGAAGCAATGCGTAGTGGTGGTTGGTTATTGGGCTCATTTGAAAGTATTTCTGTACTTTTTTAACAGCATCGGCTACTAAATTGAGTAGCATACATTTTTGATATCGAAGTTTTATTATAGTTTAGTTAAATAGGTAATCTACTCTAATATTATTTGGGATCATTTTTACGTCTTAATAATACTATTTTTAATTGGTACAGTAATGCAGAAAGGTATATTATTATTACTAACTTGCATTTGCAGGTATAATGCATAAATAAACCAAATAAGCGATCTCAGGAAACTCAGCTCATATATCTACCATACCAACTATAATATAGTCAATGATTCTGTGAAATGAATTGCAGCCTTTACAGATTAGTACATACAAGACATCGTACCTCTGCATCGATCTGACTGATTCCCATTAACCAAGGTTTTACTGCTGTACCTACTCTGCTTTTCTGGTGTCCTGGTGCTGAACTAATTATAGCTTATAATATAGTGTATCATTTATTAATATATTGTTGTGATGTTCAGGTTGTGAAAGTATGGCCGGAGCGCGGCGGAGTGCAAGTGTACAACCCCAAGGGACAAGACAAACTGTTCACATACGATGCTGCCTACGACTGCACCGCAGACACACAAACTATATATGATGAAATGGTAAGTTCTCTTATATTATAGCATCATGTAACTGTTCTACGAGCTCTAAAACAAAATCCGACTGGTAACTACAGAGCTTCAATATCGCCCATGGGTTGTGGAAGTCAGATGGCAGTCGCTCCACGGAAAATATTGAAGTTCAGCCGCATCGCAGTTAGATTGGAATCGTCGAATGTGGAAACGGCAATTGTCAAATATAAATATCCCCAAATAGCTTTTGTCCACTCTCGTTTATGACCCTTAGAATTTGAAAGATATTTATTATAATTAACAAAATATTGTTAGTAAAATAATTACGAGTATTGGCATCGTCCCAGTCTATCGTTATTGTTGAGACGATCTGAAACACCTTTTCTAATTTATACTATAAGTCTGAAGAGTTTATTTAGCTGAACTCGTTAATTTCAGGAAGTAATGGTTCCAATTGAACAACGCTTTTTGTGTTGAATAGTCAATTTATTAGATAATTACATTACGACCAATAGGAGCGGTGCAAAAATGAAAAATATTGCTAAAAAGATAGGGGATGTTTTTTCTTTTGAGAACTTCCTTACCCTACGCCCTACACTGAGGTACGCATTAGTTCGCTTCCGCTAAGCGAAGATATCTGGTGTAAGACTTCTACGCGAACGCAGTCGCAGGCGACCGCTATTAAAAGTAAATGCATCTCTCATGAAAGTACCAGCGTCACTTCCATTGTAGATCTTTTACGGTACGGTTAGAACTGACGAGTTTCTATTCAGTAATACGTAACATCTATCCTGGCTGTTGGGCATTTTAGTTTAATTTACAGTTTGGTCATGGATTTGCGACTTGGATACCGGAATTGAAAACTATATAGGAATTTGTTTTATAACGTTATCCAATTAGATCTCCTTCTGGAAAAGGAACAGTTGCCGGCTCAGTCCTGGTCCAAGACTATCGTGGCGACTCATGTTGTGAAATTATTTGAGACTCAGATGTCGTTACTGATGCACACGGTGTCGGTGACGATGTTTGCTAACAATATCTAAAACCGTTCATGTTACATACATCTCAAGCTGCCACGCCATCGTCATGTTCTAACAATACTTGACCGACACCGCATGGCTAAGCGTTCTGACCTACATTCCTACACCATAGTCAAGGTTAGGGTTACGCGGCCAGTCTAACATTATTCTCCAAATCCGGGCAACCTTGGATGAATTCGAAATCAAGGTCAAATATAGCCCACTATTGCCCAGATATTCTAAAGCCCGACATTATATTCATGTGTGTTTAATAGCCTGAACAGTAAAGTTACATATAAACGTAGCGTTCTTTGGTGGTATTCTTGCAACTCTGAAATAGCACTTCGTTTCAGGTAAAGACTTTTCCATAGATCTTGTAGCGTTGGCAGCAAACCAATCTGTGCGAAGTGACTTCCTCTTTTCTCTCAGTTCTCTGCTTCACCTCGGTTCATAGTTGCTCGTAAATTAGTGACTATCTTTTAGTTACGACCTAATGTTACTATGTGGTCGCTCTAATATAGTCGGCAAAAGTCAGTAAGGAGAGCAAAGGTATCCTCTCTTACACTATAGAGCACGTTGCGTCAATTCCTGAAAAAATGTGATTCACATTTTGAAATATCGCATCGCAAATAAATTAAGCGTTGTACTCGTATAATAAATAACGTATATAAATATTTGGTGAAATCACCTAGCCTATGGCTGAGTGCACACCGCACCGGGCACCGCAACCGCCGCCAGCGCCTGCCGCTGGAGCATTTCGCGCCAAAGCAGATGTTAGCGATATACACGTTACAAAGAGTTGATGATGATTGTTTTTACCTTTCCTCTCATGAAAGGTACATAGATCCTAATACATTACTTCGTGTTATTGGAGAAGAGATCTTCTAACCTAATTCAGCATTGTTTCATTCCTCTCTTCATTATTCTTCTATTTTAACAAGAATTATTTCATGCGCTGACGCAAAATTTGTCAAAAAAAAATTGAACGTTTGCGACTTACATTCATAATAATGCTTTTGCTCTATACTCTATATATAATACTATGAGTTATGAGTGTAAGATATAATAATGGCGACTCATTTTTAAAAACTATAATCGAGTTGTCTGACAATGTATTTATAACTTGGCATGAATAATCGTAATGTCTCATCCACCTATCAATAATGTGCTCATTGAAGCAATCTTTAGATGTTACTCGAATAATGAGCGTTTAAGTCTATACCTGCTGTTTTGCTGTATTACCTGCCACTCATGGGCACTCAGGTTTTATACGTGGTCGGTGGTATTTTTGAATGATTTATTTCCATACTTCCACTAATTAATGAGGAGAAGGGTTCAAGATATAACCAAATCAGAAAAAAATACATAGTTTTCAAATATTGGAGAGCCTGCGTGTTCGTTCTTTTTGCAGATGAAACTCCCCTGTAAATAACTATGTGTATTGTAACTATATTCAAATCATTATGTAAAACCCGACCGACAGCAGAAGTACGAGGGTGGATTGAAAAGTAGTCGACCTAACACTGATCCATTTAGTTCTAAAAATCAAATCTAAACACATTATTTAGTTCAGTTCAGACCTGTTAATTGGGTACAGTTTGAAACGTGTGCGATAATTAGTTTTAATTTTATAAATTTATTAAAAAGCAATCTGACATCATTTCCGCAAATGGAGCAAATCGAGCAGCGTGCCGTCATTAAGTACCTCCATAAGAAGGGGCTGTCATCAAAAGCCATCCATGATAATATGGTCAGTGCATTAGGGGATTGCGCTCTTTCATAATTATCCGTCAAAAAATGGATAGCAGAATAGGCTTGTGTCCACTAAGAATAAATCGTATTGGTGTATGTTTCTTATGACTATTTCCAATGAATAGACAACAAAAAGTAATATAAATTAGTAGACAGAATAAAGATTACTATTATTTTTAGAAAATAAGTTTGGAAAAATTAGGCATTCAGTCACGTGACATCAAACACCAATCAGAAAATATGACGTCACAGGTTGCGCTCTCACACCATAGAGTAAGTATGTATGAAGAGCTGACTTCTTGTTCAAGTTGTGTCTGTGATTTTGTGTAATTTAATTGTTCGTACGTTTTTATTAAATTACGAATTTTTGTTAATTTTAAAGTTAAATTATTATAAATCTAATAAAAGTAGATTGGACAAACCGCAGTTTTGGCGCATTATTTCGATGTGCATTTCGAGACAACGCTTGAATCAAAATAATGCTAGGCACCTATATCAAGGTTAAAGGACTAACCAACACAATTTATTTTTAACTTTCTGGAGGTTTTTAAATTATTTTATCCTTTTTTCAATTGCTTTTTAATCGTCGTGGGTTTTTTCAAAATTTTTAATTTTTATTTTTGTTTTAAAACTCTTAAAGAGCATAAATATGTAGCGCCTTCTAGTAAGTTGCTGTCGTTACACCTATTTAAGAACCCTCACTAATCAACTACAAATCCATACTTAAAAAAAGCCGCATCAAAATTGATTTTCATCACAAATAATGTTAGCTGTAGCGCCCTCTGATGAGTTGTCACCGTAACATCTATCTAGAAACCTGTACCAATCTAACTCAAACCCATAACTGAAAACTGCATCAAAATCGGACTACTAGTTTTTGAGAAAATTGGCAACATTGCTTTTCGCAAATAATGTTCGCTGCAGCGCCCCCTGGTGAGTTGTCATCGTAACATTTATCTAAGAACATGCACCAATCAAACCTGAACCCATAACTAAAAACTGCATCAAAATCCGACCACACAAACTTGCACAGACATCCTCTCACCCCAAACCCATATACCATCTCCGTTCCGTCGTAGGTAAAAAGCTATGCGTGTCCAGTCAATAGTGTATAATCCTTACTAGTGACATGTTCCTGGAATACGTTGAAGGAAACGCGTAAGCGCCATGATATTCACGGCGCTTTTGACCTTTTGGTCGTGAAAAAACTATAACTAATAAGCGATCTTGCGCTTGAATATTTATATTACGATTAGACGACTAATTTATGGCTTAATCGCTGCATCGAACTTCGTTCGTTTTCTGGTCAGGATAGCTTCGTCAAACACGTTTTGATTTGTTTCGCAACGTGTGACATCACCCAAGGCGCCATGACAGATTGGAGCGTTTTCGTTACCAATTTAAATACATTTTTTAGATCGCGAAATAAACTATGTAAATGATTGTTTTAAATCAAAATAATAAATTTTTGTGACTATATAGATTCAAAACTACAGATTTAATTAATTTTTGAAATTTGGGACACAAGCCTATTCAAGCGTGGTAGAGAGAGTGTGCAAGACGAACCCCGCTCTGGAAGGCCTTCGACGTCCACTACTGACGAAAATGTTAAAAAAATACTCGACTTAATTATGGGAGACCGCAGATTGAAAATTAGAGAGATAGCCGAGATTATAGGCAGATGCCTATAATCTCTTATGAACGTACTCAAAGCATAATAGTCAACGTGTTGGGTTTCCACAAGGTGTCTGCGAGGTGGGTTCCGCGACTGCTTTCAGTTGAGCAAAAAAGGATGCGACTGACTATTGCACGCGACTGTTTGGAGTTAGTTGAAGCTGATGAATGTGATTTTTTGAATCGTTTTGTTACTATGGACGAAACATGGGTTCATTACTGTACACCGGAAACAAAACAACAATCAAAACAGTGGAAAAGACCTGGTTCACCACCCCCCAAAAAGGCTAAGTCGATTTTGTCGGCAAGTAAGGTGATGGCTTCAGTATTCTGGGACTCGAAGGACACCCTTCGAGTCCAAGATAATCAACCATAATCACACGATTATGGTTGATTATCTTGAAAGGGGTCAGACTATAAACTCTGATTATTACTGCACCTTACTACGTCGTTTACGAGAGGAAATAAAAGAAAAACGTTCAGGAATGATCAGAAGAAAAGGCCTGTTTCATCAAGATAACGCTCGTGTTCACACGTCTGTCCAATCAATGGCAGAAATTCACAACTGTGGCTTTTGAACTGTTACCGCATCCACCTTATTCACCTGATCTGGCACCGTCAGACGTTTTTCTGTTCCCTAACCTAAAAAAGCACTTGGGAGGTCAAAGATTTTTGACAAATAGCGAGGTCAAAACAGCAGTAGACGCATATTTTGACTCTAAGGAAGAATCATTTTTTTTCAACGGGTTAAATGCTTGGAAGGGAAGATGGCAAAAGTGCATTGAACTTGATGGTGATTACGTTGAAAAATAAAAATATATTTCATTTATTATGTATTTATTTTCTTGGTTAGGCCGATTACTTTTCAATCCACCCTTGTACATAATTTTCGAAGTGGTAGGGGATGTTATATAGGTACCCCCATTTTGCCAGCTTTTTTTTAGTCATCCTATCTGGTATAACCCGTGCCTTGTCATGAACTCTACTGAACACTTAGTTAACTCTCATGTACCAGCTCTCTGCGTCATACCTCGCCTGCTATTTATATCTATTATTTATTGTAAAAGCACTGGTACATTTTATTACCATTGTGCGTTGACGTAAAACCATTCTATTTTGAACATTCGAGCTCATTGAATATTTTATTGGTAAGTGTTAGTAAATAATGACGAATAGATAACTTCCTAACAAATCAGTTTGTAAATGTGCGAAGAAAGGCTTAAAATGGGAAACCTAAAGACGAGATGATCAACCAACGTCAATGATTTCCCTGTTTTGCAAACAGCACAAACAGTCTGATAGAAGTGACTGTCTATGTAACGTAGAGCATACTCAAGTCCCCAATCCACTTACGAGTGGGGTCTCTTACAGACCCATTTGAATGGAGAATGATTATAGAAATATAGCGTAGCTCTCGTTCTTAGGGAAGTATAGCTTTTTTCATACACCTTTTTTTCTTTCGATCAGAATCTGTTAAGTGTCCTAGATATTAAGTTAGAGTATCAGATGACTTAATATTATTATGTTGTTTATAAGCGGAAGAGCATCATGTACCGCACATCCCACGCTGTCAACACCAAAGTAATCACTTTCAATGTCTCACCTTGGCGCGGCTGAAGGTTCTCTGTACAATAAGACCCAAGTTTTTTGGCTAAAACATAGTGAATCAACAGTGCAGTGGGTGTCTGTCGGGTACTTGTGTGAGTAACCTTGTTAGTTCCCGACAGGTTATGGGCGTCTGTTCGAGGTACCTGTCAATCATAAATATATTATATTGTGATGATCGTAATAGGAAATAATATAGGTCATCACACACGTCATCCATCACTCTTACATCAGGATTGGCGGTAAAGTCAGCCGCGGTGGCGGCGGTCTGCTGTACATGTAGTCGTACTTTTGTACCGGCACGCCTATACCTGTCCTGGTTAAAACATATTGTCAAAACATTACCAATAACAAGGGCTTACATAAGTCTATTTGAGTATCTTGGATACTAAGATATTCCATGACACTCAAAAAGTCCTGTCAATGTCTAAAAATATACGAGGGTGGATTGAAAAGTAGTCGGCCTAACACTGATCCATTTAGTTCTTAAAATCATATCTACCCACATTATTTAGTTCAGTTCAGACCTGTTAATTGTGTGAAGTTTGAAACGTGTGCGATAATTAGTTTTAATGATGATATGGTCAGTACATTAGGGGATTGCGCTCTTTCATATTCATCCGTCAAATAATGGATAGCAGAATTCAAGCGTGGTAGAGAGAGTGTGAAAGACGAACCCTGCTCTGGAAGGCCTTCGACGTCCACTACTGACGAAAATGTTAAAAAAATACTCGAATTAATTACCGCAGATTGAAAATTAGAGAGATAGCCGAGATTATAGGCATGTCTTATGAACGTACTCAAAACATAATAGTCAACGTGTTGGGTTTCCACAAGGTGTCTGCGAGGTGGGTTCCGCGACTGCTTTCAGTTGAGCAAAAAAGGATGCGATTGACTATTGCACGCGACTGTTTGGAGTTATTTGAAGCTGATGAATGTGATTTTTTGAATCGTTTTGTTACTATGGACGAAACATGGGTTCATTACTGTACACCGGAAACAAAACAACAATCAAAACAGTGGAAAAGACCTGGTTCACCACCCCCCAAAAAGGCTAAGTCGAGTTTGTCGGCAAGTAAGGTGATGGCTTCAGTACTCTGGGACTCGAAGGGTGTGATTATGGTTGATTATCTTGACTTTCATTCAGACTATAAACTCTGATTATTACTGCACCTTACTACGTCGTTTACGAGAGGAAATAAAAGTAAAACATCCAGGAATGATCAGAAGTAAAGTCCTGTTTCATCAAGATAACGCTCGTGTTCACACGACTGTCCAATCAATGGCAGAAATTCACAACTGTGGCTTTGAACTGTTACCGCATCCACCATATTCACCTGATCTGGCACCATCAGACTTTTTTCTGTTCCCTAACCTAAAAAAGCACTTTGGACGTCAAACATTTTTGACAAATGACGAGGTCAAAGCAGCAGTAGACGCATATTTTGACTCTAAGGAAGAATCATTTTTTTTCAACGGGCTAAATGCTTGGAAGGGAAGATGGCAAAGTGCATTGAACTTGATGGTGATTACGTTGAAAAATAAAAATATATTTCATTTATTATGTATTTATTTTCTTGGTTAGGCCGATTACTTTTCAATCCACCCTCGTACTTACAGCTGCATTTCTAGAGCCACATCGCGCCGGTCATGTTGTTGGTCCCACGACAATAGGTCGTGAGCCTTGTTCCGGAAATTTTATTACTTGAACCCTCATCACAGGAACATGGTTCACAGGAATTACGATATCAGCAAACTATTGAAGCTATGGCTGAACAATATTTTCTAAGCATATCAACATTTCTTATGTTGTTGTTGAACAAAGAGCGCGTTTACTATTAAATGACATTTGTATATAGTTGTTTTATGTGTTGCATTTTCTGTCATATGTATTGTTTCTTCTCTAACAGTTCACAAGTAAATATATTTATTTATCTCAATGTTTATTTTATCTATTGTTTGACTATTGATGAGTGTATTTTGTTTTGAGTAAATATTACATTGTCCGGAGGCTCACTAGTTCATGTGTACGCGAAATCGTGATGCGCGGTCGCCTCAAGTTGTGCCTCAAGGCTAGTAAGGCTACATGTGTTTATGAACTCTTATATACTTTGCAACGCTTGCAGTATTAGACTAAATATAATCATGCCTGTTTCCCCGAAGGGATATGCAGGGACATATTATTGTCCCAACTTGTCGCTGGTAACATTGTCAGCACCATATAGTTGGGGATGAACCTAATGCCAACAAGCACTTTTACTTTCGTCAGAGGGCGTCTATTCAGGTGTACTACTTGCTGTAATAATTATATAATTGGTCCCATAATGTCGCCTGGACCTGCTGCATCACTTCAAAAGTTTATAGTGATGCTGATGCCTTTTAAAATCTTGTCAGGTTCAAGAAAAGCGGAAAATTTTGCAAGAAACGGTTCACATGATAACCATGCCTAGCTTAACCTATTTTACTGAATACTGTGATACGTGACTTAAACATTGATGTAGGTGATAAATGTGCATCCAAATATAGATGATTGTAGCTAATTATTGTTGAGACAGAAAAGGTAACATTGAGTACAATGTAAGCTTTTCTTTGTATTTCGCTCAACTAGGGTTCCGTGACTAGGGCGAATTACGGCCATGAGTTTATAGTAGGTACCTCTACAAGTACGTTTATTATCAGTTATCTAGTTCCCATAACAGAAGTTTATTGACCGAGCCAACGAAGTATCAATATTTCGAGAATGGACAATTTTGCTGTCGTATGTACGTGTTCCGGCTAGCGGCCACATTTTATATCGGATATCCATGAAACTTGGCACAAGCGTTCCTTCATGCGAGGCCTAATGTTCTACCAATGGGCGACCACTAGTAGGAAAAGCTTACTTTGAGCTATATAAATGGTGGGTTTAAAGAAGTATAAATGGTGCTGTGTAAAGAATGTCCTAAACGTTATAGTACTGAGTTGTTTCGCTAAGCGCAGTCACACGTAAGTAAGTACTTCGTTTGTTAGGTCTTATTTAGGAGCTGTGACGAATGCGCGTGCTCATACAACACCCACGTGCACAACTATGTATGTAGCAATACATCATCTCCAACATCTGTCAATTTACATCCACACGCCTGTTTTTAAGGGGTACACAGAGATAACTCATAAACCTTAACAGATTTGCTGAAATGACGTATTCTGGTTTATTTATACTGTCAATTGATGGTACTTGGTGGAACTTACAACACATAGCCATTACAATGGGGTGACCATATCACCATTTTAGCTAATAAGCTTATTGACAGATGTAGCTACTGCTAGGCTTTTTTTTTTTTAATGTCGCGGCCTAAGGCCGTTGCCGGGCGTCTCTGGTTACAAGCAGAACGTATTTCCAGTGGCTCCCGGCGGACTTTGACCACCTCTGTGGTCTCTGCGGGAGCTACTTACTGCTAAGCTAGTTTACTTTGGTTACTTCCATAGCTTGATGTCCTATGGAATACTACTTTGGGGAAATGCAGCAGATATAGAAACAATTTTTATATTACAAAAGAGGCAGGCCGCGCCATTTATTGTTTAGGTAAGAGAGATTCTCTTAGGGAGCGATTTAAAGATATTAATGTTTTAACTGTAGCTTCCCAATATATATTGGATGACATACTGTTTGTCAGGAAAAATACTAAAGTGACGTTACAGACAGAAATCTACGTAATAAAAATAAACTACTCCCTCCGTGTTATCGGCTTAGCAAGGTTAGTCATTCTTTCAAGGGGGAAGGTATACGCTTTTATAATAAATTGCCTGAATCGGTTCTTTGTATGCCCGACAATAAATTTAAACCTTTATAAAGACCACTTTATGTCAAAAAGCATATTATAAGACAGTTGATTACCTTAACGATCAAAGTGTCTGACTTGAGCATGGTGCAGGCGCCTCCTAAAATGCCATTTTTTTTTTTGCCTAATACACGCTTATTGATTTTCACACGAGACCAATGTACATTCGACAACATTTAGTCTTAAGAAAATGTGTAAATGAGTCAATTATGGAAAAAGAGTGACCGAGAGTTTTATTGCCAGTCTGGCAGTACATGTAAATATAGAAGCAATGATATTTTTTATTTTAAGTACTTATTGACGTTTATAAGAGCCATTTAATGACCTATACAAATAAATAAATAATTTCATTTCATTTCATACTTATAAAACATTAATCATATTTATTACTTGCTAATGATGGCGTGTGGCAAAACCGGTCAGTTGTATTTAAAACTAAACAGGTATAGCGGAACAGATAACTTATAAATAAAATATGTAATGTATTGTTTAATACATTACGTATTTTACTTTTCCGTTTTCGTGCCGGGAATAGGGTCCTGTGAGACTGGCACTCTGATGGGTGCTGTGGCTGATGTGGTAGATGGCTTTTATTTGGGATCCGCGTATATCTGTCAGACATCATCTCATATGTCAATCTCTTCCTTGTCATTCCTCTTTTACGCTTTCCATCCATCTTTTTTTGGGCTCTAGTAGGAAGTACTATAACATAAACACCTCCTGCGAAAATACTCATAAAACCCTTCTCCAGGTACGTCCGCTGGTGGCGTCTGTGCTCGACGGTTTCAATGGCTGCGTGTTCGCGTACGGACAGACCGGCACCGGCAAGACCCACACGATGGAGGGCACGCCGGACCACGAGGGCATCATCCCGCGCGCCTTCCGCCACATGTGGGCGCACATCGAGAACAGCGCCTCGCCGGACGTGACGCACCTCGTGTCCTGCTCGTACATCGAGCTGTACCTCGAGGACGTCAGGGATCTGCTCGCCAAAGACTGCAAGAAACTCATCATCAGGGGGCAGGTCAGTGATTTCATTTACTTTCAGTTGGATACTTACTGAATACAGAATGAATAGCGTCCTTCACATTATCCCGTTTTGATACATGATACAGCATTCTCGTTGTCATAGTTTTCCTAATACCAAGCCAAATAGGGATTGTACACTATTTACCCGTTACGAAAACTAAATGTTTATTTACCGCAGATCCAATCAGAGGTTTTATTGTAAACAATATTCAGATGGGAACGAAAAACAATCTATCTCGCTAAAACTCGAGAACGACTTGACCGATTTGGCTACTTTAGGTCTCGAAATATTCGTAAAATTCCAAGAAAGGTTAAGGGTTTTCGCCAGGACAGCTAGTTAATAATACCGATGTATTTTCATGTGTAATGTGGGTATTGACGTCAAAGTCGAGGTGAACCTCACCACAACCAGAGAGACGCAACTCGCAGCGTCATCTAGGTCACGGTCATGCTTATATAACGAGTGGACAATTGCATTCTGTCCTACACTTAGTTTGTTATGAGCCGTGAAGTTACGCATTCATATTTCGCACCTATTACTCGTACACGCATATTGCGCGCTCCACGGCGTTTGTAGTTAAATAAGTCAACGCACTTTCTTTGTTTGTACCAGTAAGTATAGGAAGTAGCTTAGATATGTATCATGTGATTTGATCTGAGGGTATAACCATGTTTCCTAGTTACTTGGTATTTACTCAATATTATCATTAGTTACCTCTATTCCAGACTGATTAAAAATGTACTTAATCTACTCGGTTACACATATGTACATTTACGCCTCGTTCCCGTCAGGGTACGTTCGCTTCTCCAACTTTTATAAGTATTATCCTAGCTTTTCGACTAGACATCTCCGATTTGATCAAAATCATAAGTCTAAGCTTACCAGCCAGTCCATCCACACTCTCTTTCGTAAATCTCTTTTCCATCTTAGGATTCCTTTTTAGGGTTCCGTACCCAATGGAAAATTGAAATTTTCACAGATAATGTAGGTATTTCTGTTGCCGTTATAACAATAAATACATAGGTACTAAAATCAGAATATAATCAGTATTTAAGGGGGCTCCTATACAACAAACGTGTTTTTTTTCCGTTTTGATACGGAACTCTTTGTGTGCGAGTCCTCGCACTTATTTCAGTATATGTCTTGGTCAGAATATCTTCTGACACAAGTTCTGTCTTAAACTACATCCCCAATGTTTATACGATTCCAGGAGAAACAGCTCACTTAGTTTCTATGACACAACACATCTTTAATGTGCCGACATTTTTGTTAACGATTTCAATAAAATATACCTAGTAGTACAGTGTCATCATCACCAGTTTACGAAGACGCGCGACGCGACGTTGCGGGTAATTGCACTGTGTTACCAAATACACTAATGTATGTTTAGGTAACTGTTAGAAATTTCTAACGAGCATTACCAATATCATTTAATATTTAACTATTTGTAACTAGTTGATGTATGGGGCCCGCGTGGTATAGTTCTGTCGTTACGAATTGAAAGTGATTTCAATTCCTTGGCCGAAGGCCCTTGGCAACGATGCTCCAACGAATAGGGTATATTTTGATGATAGCAATAAGATATCAATCACAATTAACCGGAACAATAAATAGTTTAACGCTACAGCAATCAGCTGTTATTAATTACCATGCGTCTGAGAATTAATTGCTAATAAATATGAGTGAATGTGTATTGTTCTACTTGCGATATTTAGGCATGAATCATGGCGCAGGTAGGTCGAAAGTCAAGGCAAAAATCCATGGTAGAAATAAATTGAAGTCTTTCGACTTCTAAGTAGGTGGACGACCTGATAAGGAAATGTTGATAAAGTTTGGATTAAAATGAATGTCTAAATATACTTAATAGATATCTGATACCGGGCGCGCGATTATTTGTTCGTCACTGCACCGAACTTGGTGACGATGCTCGAGGTACATCCTTCTATTCATTACTAATGAATATGCGTTATATTCTTAGGTATACCATACCACATGAAAACAAGGTACCCTAAATATTTAACTAACTGCATTCATAGATTTTTGAAAAATCACCTGTGTTAACCGGGAATCTAATCGAGCAAATGGTATAAAAACAAAACATGCTTTTTACGACACCGATCAAGAGGCTTCATAACAACTATTTGTTTCTAACAAACTTAGCACCATAAATAAAAGGAAAGCCAAGAAAAATTGTGTATCTACATCATTTAGGGTACTTGTAGCATGGTCTTGGGCCACACTGTATAAAATATAGTGACGTTCTTTGTATGACGACATGATGTCAGAGCTAACTACTGATATCTGAGAGAAGGAACCTTGCTTGAAGTATGGCACCAGCAACTAGCAAGATCCTACGTGTATTAAGAAATTCTAAGAAATAATAGAATTCTAATGCTCACGTAATAACATTAAAAGCTATATTTGTCAGCGAACAGATGGTCAGCACTCAGCCCTTGACCTTCTTTACGTTACAGGTGCTACGTCACAGACGGCAATATGCTGTATTATTTATTAGGATATTTACCTTTATAAACCGGCGTCTACGAAAATTCTCTAAAAGAATCAAGATGTGCAAATATTTGATTAATTAACCCTTGTAGGCCGATGTTTTCTTGTTTATGGACATGAACTATTCTGTTGGGTGTCTATTTGTATGGTTGTATGTAATAATAAAACGAGTTTGTTTGTACCTACCTTTCGTTTTCCTGACAATAGACGGGTCCTACATATAGAACATCAAACAGTGGTTGTCTGATGTACTATACCTACTCGTAATGTCTTCTTATAAGGATATTCAAGACAAAAATGTATGTTAAGGCCAAGATGGTTAGTACATAATCTATCGTACCTTAATGGGCAAAACGACAACACGTCATTAAGTCATAAGTCATTAGTTAGTCCTCACCGTTGGCCCAACCCAGCTGGGGTAGGCTTACCCTCTAACTGTGAAAACTGTCTAAACTTCCGTGAAGCGAATGCCATCGACCTCCACAACCCATTAGCGATATCGAGGATATTAGTAGTGATTAGAAATTCCAAAAAGCACCGTGCAAATTGTGCACAACTTGTATGGATTCGTACGGTTGCTGGGCAACGACCTATCAAAACAAAACTCATATCGGCACGTGTTCAACAAATGGTGAACTGCGAGACTCCTCGACTGCGCTGTGCGCCTAGTACCGCGACGCGTGTGACGAAAACGAAAGTACTACAATTACAACATTATGTACGATTACTGTGTAATTTGAAGTATAAATGTACTGGAAAATTGTGCATAATTAAGTAGCCTTGAATTACACACGGATGATGTATGTATTATTTCAAGAAATAATAAATTATTTTATTATCTACATACGAGTAGACACCAAGTACTCTTCTCGGTTACACTGTTCATATGAGTTGGTATATAGTGAGTAGTGATTATCATAATCTTCTATTAGGTACTTAGATTTCGACATTTTATTTTATTCATTTACTAAACAGCAAGAGAGTATTTTGTCCAGTCAGTGAGGACAAAATACTAAACCTACGGTTTTCGGTACTCAGCTTTGGGAGTCTGTTGATTATTCATATACTTAAGTCTTTTTAATCTAAATTTTGCAAAATATTAATACCTATGAATCGATATGGCCACTGGCCAGTACGGCACATTTAGCTTATCGAGACATTGGGTTACGCGAATTCTAGTAGTCGTGGTCGTTACAACTCTTTAAATTAATATACCTACCTATTAATATAATTTAATTACATTGTGTGGTGACTATACGAGTATGTTCCACGTCACAATACGTGCATCTTCAATAATTATAACTTGCATTATTTATAACATTCCGTGGCTCGTTAAATGCCAGTTTCAAATTCTCTCCTGCAGCCTGGAGACTGCTCTTTATGTTCAACTTTCTACTGTGAAATCATCGTGCACAAGGTGGATTAATGTTCATAGTATATATGGCATTGTCACCCGACTCCTCCTGCTGTCGTAACCAATCGTAGCTAACCATCAACTACCTTTTTTAGTTGAGTTAGGATAGGAGTGTGTAGGACCAATTGTCAGAATGTCCAAGTTAGTAGTGTCTATATTGTAGGGAATTTAAAGCCTGATTTAAAGAATATTTTCGGCTCCAAATCAATTACTTTGTACTTATGCATCTTTAAATAAAGTATGATGATGATGATTGACATGTGTTAGTCGAGCGCGAGTCAATTATTATGCTCTTGAAAATGAAATAAAACATGTACTTGAACTAACTAACATACATTTATTACACGGTCATGCAGCCCCATGTGTTAGTGCTTACTGTGTTTAGTCAACTTATGAGATAATGGTTTCTGTAAACATATTGGACATTGCAGTGAATGTCACTTGAAACTCCTATAAGTAAATTCCCTCCAGTTAATCTCTAAATGGTAGTTAGTTGTCAGTGCCATATGAATGCTTGTGATGTACTAGAGGTACGATTAAACACACAGATAGATAAGAAGAAAGAAATGGGAGGTACGTTCATCCTCGTTTGCTCCTGCTATCAAACCCTTCGAGAAGTTCAGTATGCAGTGGCTGCATTGTGCCGCACCTCTGCCCGCGTGATTTTAAGTATTCTCGTTCCCAAAACTGACGGGAACATTTTTTGACTGGGTTCAGTAGTTTCAAAAACGACCCCTACATACAAACAAGTATTTAGGTAATACAAATCGCTTACCTGGCTTTACTTGCGTATTTCTGTAATATTATCTAGCTGTTCGCTTTCGAAGCTTACAGATCAGTTTCCGATCAGGTTTCTTTCCCTGGGTTCAATATGAGATAGAACATACACTTATCTGACTTAACGAATTATACCTACTTAAGTTTAGAAGGGATGCGTTGATTTCGTGCTTTGGAGTTTCAGCCCACCCACGCCTCGCCCCTCACCGACGCGGGTTAAGCCCTAACACCAAAAATTCGGAATAACACCTGACCCAACCCTTGGCATAGGTCGTATCGACGGATCACCAAAGTCGACCGGCGGCGCAGTGCCCTGGGTATATCCTTAGGAAGGCGTACCCGAGACGCCCGGCAATGAATGATGGCCGTAGCCACGGATATAAAAAAACGTTTAATTATATATTAAATGGTTTATATATTAACTGAAACAATGCATTGTTTTCGCTAAAGTGGTCCTAAGGTCGGCTTGTTCGTAAGTTTTTTGTAGGTACTTGTTGAGATTAACCTTGTTTGGTGAAAGCTGTTATTCTGAATTTCTTTGTTTAGTAACTTTAATAGAACCAATTTGTTTACGTCAGTGAGTAAAACGTTTACAAATAAAGGGTCTACCACATAGACGCGAGTATTCTAACATTGAGGGAATATACCATGGCGCACCACCACAACCTGTTTGGACGAAACTAAAGAGCATTTGTGCACTGCATCCGATCCGTGTTAGATACTTCACCGAAAAGGCTCCAGTTTGTAGGCCTAAGTATTTCTATACTTAGATGATGCGCTCTGCATCCTTGATTATACTTCATACGATCGGATGTAGCACTATAAGCGCTCTTAGACTCGTATGCAGAACCATTAGGCACTCAAAACTGGGAAAATCATGGCAACGTAATATTACAAACGCTTCCATCAACAAATTCTTAAGAGTCCTAATTAATTTAGGAGCTGAACGGCTTCTACATCCCGGAGATGACGTCAGTGGTGTGCAAGTCCGCGGCGGAGATGGTCCGGCTCATGAAGGCGGGCAACAAGAACCGGGCCGCGGGCCGGACAGACATGAACGAGCACTCGTCCCGGAGCCACGCCGTCTTCCTCGTCACCGTCGAGACGGCACACCGGGAGAATAACCGGATACGGTCAGTACTACATCTAAGTATACACACGCACACTAAAGTCACATCCAAAACCATTTCTATCTATCCACAAGGACTAATAAAACAATACGCCAGCTATTCTGTTAATTCTACGGCATAGGGGACGAGGTTCCATTGCTGGTACTAGCATCTCAGGATTCTGGCAGAGTCTCCAGAGCTGGTTTGTCGGTTTTACTACATCAAACATACTTAGCTGTATGTAGATATACCATGATTCAATTCAATTTGCTACATGCTAGGTATTGTGTGTGACGACGTCGTTACGCCTCCGCCCCTGTGAACTAGGAATTAGGTCACACAATACTTGTCTAGGCTAGACATATTTAACTTGTCTAGTGTTACAAATAACCTAAATTCTCGTGTATTCCTTGATACGATACTATTAGCATCGCATTATATAGAACAAGAATCATCTCCTTTGACCATTTCCAACGCCTGTTTCTCCAAAGGGGTAGGAATTACGTAAGAAACTGGTCCATCGTAATAGAGGGCGAGCCTATCGCCGCCGCCGCTAACCGATCTGTTGCTCGGCAGGTGCACCGCTTACAGGTGAAGTTGTATTGGGCCTTTAACATCTCGGCAGGATCCCTATGCTCTTCAAATTTAGTAATCCATATTAATGATATCAAAAGACAAATTAATTAAGGCTTTGTTGCATCTTGATTAACATTGACTGTATGCATGTTTCATATTCATCGACGACTTTTTATTTATGGGAAATATAGGTTGTTGGTGAGTCAGATCAACTTGGAAACAATAAAAGTTGGGCTCAGTCTAGACTGGTATATCGACCGCACCGCAATTAGACCTATACTAATAAAATACGTCAGTGTTTGAAGAACAATGTGCCCTGAATTGTGAGGGAATCATTCAATGTTTGAAACGTTGACCCCTGTTCGCCATAAGAGTAAGAGGACGCCTAAACGCGACCGGTGGGTACTATTTTAACAAAATATTGAACTATTCTGTGACCGCCGCCATGTCTTTTCTCAGTCTTGACACAAGTAATGTATTGAAGTTCTGTGATTTTATTTTTATTGGCACCTAACCAAGTATTGTCAGACTACACAGTAAACAATCGAAACATTTCCATCAAAGTCCATTTATTGATAGTTCTGCTGCTGTATTCACGAGCGAGAATTTCCATTTGTACTACCAAACGACTTTTATAAATACAGCTTTATTCTCTCAAAAACTTCCCCTACATAATGGACGGAGCGAGCGAAACGTCTACATTTGGAGATTTCTTTCTTACCTATGTCTGGCTGGTATGTGTGTTTTGGGCTAGCAGCTTCATTTTTTATCTAATTTCCTAGAACAAGTAGTGTTCCTTTACTCACTGTCTCGGCTTTAACACATACATAAAGTAGGCATTCGGTTTGTCAAGATCGTAAGTTGACATAATATGTAACAGAGGTCAAGATTATTAGTAAATACAGCTCAAGATGGCTCTGATCATTAAATTGACCAACTGATATTCGTCATAGTATGAGACATTAACATAATTGAGGTTCTGAGTGGGCAGTCTGGCCTGGGCCACTTGAGCGATGAGCTGCTGTCACTGCGTGTTACGTGGTCAGACCTTCAGACACGGTCTACGGTGATTACAGGCAGAACATATTGTAATCTGATCCGTTGTGTTAATGCTGAAAGTAACAGAAATGGACGAGTTGTGGAATAGTGATGATGATTGGAGCGATCGCGAAGAAGTTCAGAAGTCCAGGTGAGACGAATTCATCATACGCTCATTTGTATATTTCCAGCCTAAATTGCAGTACCTAGGTCCTTGATAGTTTAGGGTTATATTAGATCTGCGGTGTTAACTTTAAGCCTAGAAAGGCATAAACGTCCATGTTCAAAGACATGACTGTGAGCAACGCTAATTTTAGGTATTTGATGACTTCGCTACAATACGTACTCCACCACCTACAGACTAATTCCCTATCTCAAAATTAGCATAATTCCATAACTTTATGCCCGTTCTAACAAATGGTGCCCCCGCGAAACGTCATTGCATAGTTACACACAGACTGTTTGGTGGTGAACACAACACGGTAATCGAATGTAAATGTAAACCAATCGTTCAGACGGGGAAGTCACGCCACACCGCCGCTATTGGCACGGAAACATTCTGTAGTCAATAAGAAATCCACATTTCATTCATAGGCGATTCATAAAATACTATCGTGAATACGGCATTGTAACAATTACTCATCTTGTAGGCATTCAATGTTCTGTCGTCGGTATTCTTGTGCATTGTGTGGAAGAAAATATGTAACTCGAAACATTGCATCGATCGTAAGTTCCATGAACTTATGAAAAAAATGTTAATCATTTGTCAACGCGTAAACTCACATATGACATAGGTATTTGTAGTAGGGGACAATGGTGTTTTGCTGGGACATATTAAAACAATTTCAATGTGAGCAAGCTGTTTAGATACATTTATTAATAAACCTCTTTGTCATAGTATAAGTAAATGTTTAGTTGGAAAGAAATAATTAAAAAGTCTTTGAAAAATATGTTCAATAAATCCGACTTCAATTGTTTTACGTTTTGGGCATTGAATGACATCGTTCTTGTGAGGTTACAGGGGCTTCTCTAAAGTCTTAGTTCTCCAAGTGAACCTCATCTGAATCTGGTGCATCTGCTGATCATGGTAAACATTTAAGTTCCCGCCTCGCCTGACTGCAATAGACCTGCCCCTATTTACGTGAGTGCGATATGTCTACCCCTTCAGAGCAAGAGCCGTGCTTTTGTGGAGCGCGACAAGATATTAAAACTGGGCAATTGCAATTTTGCGTTTGTACTTATAGACTCAGACTATCTGTTGTTTGTCATATTTTGTATGTCTTTTCTACACATTGCCTTAATAACTGCGATTAAAGAATCGATATCTGCGGTCATATTCTATGCTAATGGTCATTATATTTTATCAAATCGTTTGTATCAATCAATAAAGCTATCTATAAAATCTATGACAGTTCTGTGTGATAATTGTGCGGTTGTTTATTGCGAGCCGATAAGCAGAACGTTTCATCGATAACAACATCTGTTAAACACACGTGATGCAAATTAACTACTGTTCAGTGGAATAATGGAAGTATTGAATCAACCTTCAACTCCATCGCCTAAAAATCCGCCTCTTTAACGCTTATTAAGTGTATTTATTTTCAATATTATTCTGCACTAACTACGACATACAGTAGACTTCCTTATCAGAAACCTGAAATGAAAAACATGACCTGAAATATTCTTTTATACACAGCTACTGTCACCGCGATAGGTTTTTAGGTGGCAAGGTCCCGAAAACAATGCCGATGTTCCGATTCAACCATTTGAAATACGAGTATTAAGATCTAGTGAGAATTATGAATAAATAAACATACTACACAGCACAAATGCAGTCGCAAACTAAGCAGAGTAAACTGGCACTCGCACTACTGCACCAGGCAACTGATACAAAATACGTTGTTTACAAAAATGGAAAGTGTAATTTGTGATGTTCAAACGATGATTCATTTAGCAACGGCATCAATGACCACAATCGTCGCGGTGATTTCGAGAATGAAGTGATTGTGGGCCAGTAGTAGGGGTGCGGTGTTCGTACGAAGAGCGGTGTACCGTGAAGGCTCGTGGTTTTCATGACTTCAGCCGGCGACGCGCATGCGCGGCGTGTGCTGCGCGCGCGCCTGCCGCTATCTTGATTTATCACTACATATTATAAAACAAAGCCCGTTCTGTATGTATGCGTAAATCTTTAAAACTACGTAACGGATTTTGATGCGGTTTGCACCAACAATGGTTCTTGAGGAAGGTTTAGCACTTATATAATTTGTCAAGCAAGCGAAGCCGCGGGCGTCCGCTAGTTTATTCTAAAATCCTATGCGCGTTTTATTATGGCATTATTTATTCATAATATGTAATTTATTTATTGATTAATGCTAGATTTCTATTCTCAACATTTTTTTTCCATATTTTTGTATTAAAATTTTACGATTAGATTATGATTTGGTTATGCATGTGACCGTTTTAATCGTTGCCATATAAACACGTGTAGGTTGACGTTGTTGGTATGTGTGTCAGTTCCGGTCTACAGGCCGCATTTTTCAGAAGGGATTTTTCGATTGTGGGGAAAATGCATTTTTCAGGCGATTTTCATGAAATTTGGCACAAGTGTTCTTTGTTGCAAGGCGCAACTTTGTCGAAGGGATTTTTCGATTGTGGGGAAAATGCATTTTTCAGCCGATTTTCATGAAATTTGGCACAAGTGTTCTTTGTTGCAAGGCGCAACTTTGTCGAAGGGATTTTTCGATTGGGGGGAAAATGCGAAAATAACGCGAGGTCTACTGTTCACAGAACACTAATTATCGACTGATAATAAAATAATTACACAAAGGCCAGTCGCCACTGTTCAGGCAGGTACTAATGTAATCAGATAACGACTTATACTTGTTTTTATTCGATTGCGGTACTCGAGAGCGTCACCTAGGGGCCGCTGGCGCTGCCGCTGCGTCCGGCTGCGGTCGATGAGACAAGGACGAGTTTCCAATTTACTTCATATTGCACATTTTTGTTGGTTTCCCCACTTCGTACTGTTTGTGGTGTAATTAACAGCGCGCTCTACCTTCGCGAAACTACCAATCGTTGTTTGTAACAGTTTAATTGAAACAACTCGAACCGTTTTGAAGATTGTGAGCGAGCTTGAGTTCCACTGAGCTCCAAATGTTGGTTTCCCCACTTCGTACTGTTTGTGGTGTAATTAACAGCGCGCTCTACCTTCGCGAAACTACCAATCGTTGTTTGTAACAGTTTAATTGAAACAACTCGAACCGTTTTGAAGATTGTGAGCGAGCTTGAGTTCCACTGAGCTCCAAAAAGACTAAAACTAAATGATGTCACCAATTTCATTTCACTCAATTGAAAAATAGTAGCAAAAGTATTACACTTGATAATTTGTTAGTTTTGTACTCCGATACAATACGAAGTAAATACAATTTACACTATACAATTTCTCTCTCTCTCTTGTATTTGCAGCAGATTCTAAAAGTTATTGACTTTATGCGTCACAAAGGCGCTCACAATCACGATTGGAACTGAAAGAAACAATAGCATGTTAAACGGGTTCAGTTCGTTTGGTATTTAAGTTATATTTATGAGTCTTGCAGCGAACGTGAGCCTTTGCTTTGCTACATGGCGTAGTGACCACGTACACGGCACGAGGGCTCTCCTAAGACCAAGTATAATTTTGAACTTTATCAATACTTGCATAGTACGAGATCTTAAGGGTGCCTTTCGACCAAAGATGTGCTATTGCTATGCTACATTGCTATGGATGCGTTTGACATCTACCAATCAAATTTATTTGTCCACACAGCACGTCATTTCATGGGTGCACAAGTCCTAAGCACATTCTCGCAGCATAGGTTACATAGCACATCTCTGGTCGAAAGGTACCCTTAAACCATGCACCTGTAATCAATGGATGGCTTTGGCAAACATAGATCTTACCGAATAGCGGTTCCTTGTTACCTGTGTTACTGGCTAAACAGTGAACGTTTATCGTTTCCATCGAGTATACGGACGTGATTAATCTGTGGTTATGTCACCTTTATTAGTGAATGGTGACCCATGCATACAGTTCGTCAACAAAAAGCTAAAGTTTTCCAACAAATATGTTACCCACAGATAGAAATAATGCACGACCTCGGAGTCGACCCTGTGCCCTGGCGGAACAGCTCGCAGTTTGCACCGTACATTACTTTACAACTGAATATAATTATGTGTGTATTTCCGCTGGAGGTTTTACTACAATACGTTACGATCACAATACGCTTTGTTTATAATGGATGTTATAAATATTTACCACAATATTATCGCGCTAGTGTAAATTGAACTTTCTGCATAGTTCTGTATGTGCTGGAGAACCACAATATTATCGCGCTAGTGTAAAATGAAATTTCTGCACAGTTCTGTATGTGCTGAAGATCGCGATTCTTTCTCATGTACAGCTTACCTCAGGATTTGGAGTATCGGACTCATGATCATAACTGTGCTGCGTGGCGTGTTAGCCCCCGATATGTTCAGTCTGTCTTTATGTAGGTACGAGAAGCCTGCGCATGTTGTAGCGTTTATTCGCTACAAACATACAACAAATCTTTGCTCTTTATAATATGGGCCTTTTTATATCATTACTTAACACGCGTGTGGTTCTCGAGGTGTGAAAAGTCGACAATGTGTTGTACTCATTACGTGCACATGACACTTCAAACAAGTGTTCTTTGTATGTCAGTACATTTTGTATGTTATGTAATGTGTGAACATTACCGCTAGTAAATACATACGCATAATTATTATGCAGTTTGTTGATAGACGTAGGCGTAGTAGTAGTTGTTAAGTTCTGCTCGGGATAGCAAGATATTGAACCGATGGGGGTGATAGGGCCCGCAGAATACATAGACTAATATCATATTTAGTAGGTACTCGTATATTGTACAGTACAACTTGTAAAAACATCAGTTGTCAGGTATACAAGCTCTGCACAGCCTAGTTTAATCAGGCGCGGATCCAGACTTTAAAAAAGGTTGTGGGCATGGCCAGTCGAAAATCGGCCAAGTGTGAGTCGGAATATGAACTCGCTTGTGATCGATATAATGCGTTACCACAAAGAAATTGTTTACACAATAAATGACGCTTTGACCAAGATTTTATTTAGTGTACAGTTCAACGTAGCAAAAACATTTTAATGTAACAATACTTTTTTTGAACTAGATAATTCCCAAATCCAGAATATATCTCAATACCGTGAATATGTGACGTCATTTTCTCCTCAATGAAGGTGGTGGGCCCGAGACTTCGTCCGCGTGGTAATTTGGATTTTTCTCCCGTTCCCGTCGCTTCACCCGTAATAACATATTTCGTAATTAATTATTTTAGAACAAATTAAATTTCTATAAAATACTGGTGGTCCAGGCGAACTTTGTACCGCCTGAAATTTTGCTTATAAACCTTCCCTGAACCTCCACGAATATTTTAAGACCCAAATTATCCAAATCGGTCCAGCCGTTCACGCGTGATGTCGTGACCAAGGGAAATAGGGATTCATTTTTATATATAGAGATGTTATAGTTAGTTAACCTTAAAAGATAGATATATGCTACCGCGGACTTTTTTTTAGAACTTTGGAAGAGGAACAATTCTTTAGTACATCATTTTAACATAACCTTAACCGTTAGGCCAGCGTACGCAACGGAAGTTCTTAAAAGAAATAATAATTTCCCCGTTTTTTAAATATATCGCACTGCTGCTCCGCTCCTATTGATCTTAGCGTGATGTTATATATCGTATAGCCTTCCTCGATAAATGCACTTCTTAACAAAAAAAATATTTTTCAAATCAAACCAGTACTACCTGAGATTAGCGCGTTCAAACAAACAAACAGACTCTTCTGCTTTATAATATTAGCATAGATTATGTAGTCTAAATTCGTCTCAAGCGCCCGGTCCTTTGCGACCGCGCCCGCGCCCGCCTCTAGCATAGAGTAGATTTCTAACAGCATCGCCCGTTTTTAATTACAATACAATGCCAATTTTTAATTAACACTTTTTTTACTGGTAAAAGCAAATTTGATAGAATTAATTTCATTATCTTGAACAATTTCGTTTTCACGTCTCGTTATAATGTAGAATGGTTCAGCAGTTTTACAGAGACAATTTTACATTGTCTGGTAATGGATGTTCAAATGGAAGTTAAAACGGCACTGCCAAATGTAACTGAAATGGTAGTGTTGAAGGTTAGAAGTTGGATGGGATGATGTACCTTACCCTTAAAAATTCTCAGCCGCTCTCTTCTAACAAAACACGTCCTAATATGTTAGAAAAGTGGCTGTTTGCTTATTATTCACCTCTGCCACCTGTCTGATAATGTTCACTACGGCTATTTTCCAATAGATGTAGTGTAGATTAACGATCTTACAACACTGCGTCTTGTGTAGATTCACACGGGGTCATTTACTGTTACATTTTTGTTCCTTAATCCTAATGGACCCCCAGTGGTTCATATGCACACATCTTACAAACGTTTTCGATTTCATTATTATGTTTCGGCTGAAGAATTCTTACACTTTCATTTTCAGTGTCAGCACTCAGTGTAACTAATTTGCTGATTTATTTTATAGTATAACTGGGTTAGTTTAAGTCTACTGTGCATTTGTAGATATCCCAGCGGAGATAACTAGGAGATAAACTTCGCCTGTCCTAACAGAGAACGAGGTACTCCCGGAGTACTCATGACGCAGACTACCAGATTATCTAGTGTCAGTGTATGTTAGGTACAGCACGTAACGACAAGAGAACTGTTCCCGCATTTCCATTAAGTCATTGTTGGCTGAAGCAGCACAATAAACACAGACGACATCACGAGCAAATTAACATGAACTATAAAACCTGAGTTATCAGTTGTTGACCCCGATACTACCACCATTATTTGTGACTTGTATTAAACAACTACACGCTACTACTACACATACTCGTAGCATTTTGTATTGTTCGTTGTATTGTTATCGTAGATATTTATAGATCTCGGGCAAGAGAGGAGCCTCCACGAGCGACGTAGTTAGAGTGAACCAGATTCCCAACGTCAGACGCGCCCCGGACACCTAGCACTCGGTAACCCAGAATCTAGATGACTATTCCTCCATCACGATGGACCTAATAAGCCCCCCTCAGAAATGGTCTCTATCGGATCCGTGATCTTAATACTCGTGAATATAGAGGGTTTCTCGGGCGCGAAGTCTGAAGTCTTGGCATCAATCTTCAATCATAAAATCATCAGATAAAAATCTAAATTAACTGGCAATTATTAGTACCAAATCAGGATATGTGTAAATGAATGAGTATTGACAAATCCTTATTAAGCAGGTTGCGCAGTTGTAGGTGTGGGATTAGTTTAGATGTATAATAGAGGCACATTCCGTACTGGTTGCACTTCGTAGACTTAGACTGTGGGTGCTATATAGGTAGGTGCTGTTCGTCATCGTAGGAGACTTGGCCCGTGGGCGCAGACACTTGCACCTATCCATCATAAATGGTAGGAAATATCCTCGTAGGTACAACTAAATGTGGTTACGAGCGTCATACACTAGTGTTGTAAAATATTACAATGCGCGTCAAATATTTCAAGTATACCTAATGTATGTTACTTACCAGGTATTTCGACACGTACAGTTTGACAGTATTTCTTGTAAATTGTAAAGGAGTAGTTCAATCACTCACACGTGATTATTGCGGCTAAGTGATTGACTTTTCATGATCATTATGTGACGCATTATGAATTTTATGAGCCGAAATTATTTATCATGACATGATTTATTATCATGAATTATTTATCATGACATGATAAATAATTTCGATCATGACAAATGTATCAATATATTTACTTACCTACGTCCTTGAAGGACAATCGATTTAATAAATATATTTACCTCTATAGTTTTACTGTCTTTGGACCAAAGTTGATCACATGGTGTATTTAATTCAATGGGTTATTGACAACAGCGGACAGCCCGTATTGCTACTAAATAATTGTCTAAGAATATTATTCAATAAGCTGGCCAAGTCCGAGTCGGACTAAACCACAGCGGGTTCCGTTCCACTACCTATAAACATTTTAAGGGTCCTCAAAGGAGGTATTTAGGGACCAAGCGGCCAAGTAATCATGTAAAATATGGAAGTTAAATATTTATTTTAATTTTTTTATTAGTATTTGTGTTAATAGCGCCAACAGAAAGTATCATCTGTCAAAATTTAAACGGTCTTACTATTATGCTTGAAACCAAGCCATAAAACCCAAAAAAAAAACAATTATCTCGGCTCATGAGTTACAACGGTGAAAGACGGACGGACGGATAGCTGAGTCTTATAATAGGATCCCGTTTGCGCGGGTACGGAACCCTAAAAATAATTAATAAAAGGTATACTTAGTACATATTGTTGAGTAATTTATTATTTATCAACTAAATATTCTACGGTAAATGCAGGTTACAGCAGTATCTAGCTATAAACTTACTTGGATCGTATAATGTACCCAACCTATGTTTGACAAATGGTGTGCTTTAAGCTGTAATCCTCATATTTGAAATCTCAATGAAAACGAATTTTGACAACGCTAAAAAATAGTCATGAAATAGTCATAAATAGTCGTACCTGTAAAAAAGTATTGCAAGCAATAGTCGTATTATAGTTTCGGCGTTATAGCTATAAATGTTTGTTTTTCTTTTGTTTAATTATAACAGCTGGCATGGAAAACGTCTACGACTATTTTACGACTATTTTTTGGCATAAACTTTAAACCGAAAATCGCAGGCGTTCCGGAGAAAGTGCAAGCCATAATCCTCATCAGGTTACCTTTATATCTCTGGAACCTTTGAAGGACTATTTCTGAGATTTGGCATGTCGTTACGACTATTTCATAACTATTTTTTGGAACCTAAACCAATTCGATAGGCTTTACTGTTTGCTTGCACCAGACATGAGGATTACAGCTTGACGTTCAAGCCATAATCCTCATTAACTTATAGCTATAACGCCGAAACTAAAATACGACTATTTTTTTTACAGGTACGACTATTTATGACTATTTTTTAGCGTTGTCAAAATTCGTTTTCATTGTGATTTCAAATATGAGGATTACAGCTTGAAGCACACGACAAATGTACGAAAAAACAAGCAGGTGTTTATCTCTCGAGTTGTTGTACAACTGTGACATAAGTTTGTACTTACTCATTGTTGAACACACCGTAACCTTCAACATTTACGATGTTCACATTAAAGGCCGGGCCACACTGTTGTGCACACAAGCCCACCTAAACAATTATGAGCTAAACTGTATAAAAATTGCATTTGTGCGAACTTGCCCTTTTGAGAAGTTGCCAATATTTGTTTGATACTAATTTGTTGTGCTACAAATTGGTGGATTCACTGAGGGGCGACGCGCGTTGTAATCAGCAGCCTGTGGACGCCCGCGCCGCTGACTGAATACGTGTTCTACATTGTAAACGCTTGCTTTAAAGTTGAACCTCACAAAGGCAGTGTGGACGCACGCACCAATGTGGGGCTCCACAAGCTCGCTCCACGCCACAAGACTACCACCAAGGCTTTCATACAGCAGTGTGGCCCGGATTTAATGTAGGTACCTACACAACGGCTGCATCCGCGACGCACGTCTCATCATATTTGCACGGAATCAATTAAGGCTGCGTCAAGTATGATTTTAATATTACTTGACTAACGATCTATACGAACTTTGGCTTGAGTTGTTTTTTTTTTATATCAACAGTTCTTCACAAAATTTATTTATTTAACTAACACTAGTCTGATATTGTCTAGTATTTTTTTCAATACTGAGCTTATTTCAATATTTAGTTACGGAGGTTTTTTAGTACTTAACTAGTCAAAGTAACTTGATAACTTAAGTGAAGTCAAAATAGTGGAGGTGTTATACTTAGCATAATTTCACTGTGGGGCCTTGGTCTGTGCGTTACTCCAGCAGTGCGAGCACGGCGGCGGCGGCGGCGCGGGGTGTCGACATATTGTCGGTCCGGTCCACCTGTTTGCACATTGGTGCTTAGCACCTTAATTCATTACCCACTATCAACTGACGGAACATTGTTGAAACACTCAAACGAAAGGTCGTACGCGTGAAACCCGAAAATAATATTTTGAAACCTGAAATATACATCTTTGCAATAATACGAGTATGTAAGCAATTAATGTAATTTGGAAGTTTGTTATTTGCACACTCAAAGTAACTCTAAAATCAACATTAATTTGTGTTTATTGACCGCAAAGATAAGGATTTAACCAATTTGATTTGAGACCTTGGGGTGTAATCATCGGTCATGGTGCTTGGGCATGTTGTGTCATTCGTGCACAGTGAGCACAACAGGAGCCTTTATGTAATAGAACGGAACCTTAACGCGATCACCTATATATATCAGTTATATGTTTTTATTATCATTTTTCCTTTGAAAGGAGTGATAGCAAGCGAGGGCATCTACAACTCCGGGGTGGACATCATACCGATGAGACTCTGGTTAATACATAATGTGCCCAGAAACGTTAGTATGCTCGCCCCTTAGGCCCTTAATTTTTTTTCTATTTTTTTTTTTTATTTATGTCGACCAGAGGGGCTCGTGGTCTAGTGGTAACCGACAATGTTAACACATTGCAAAGGTTAAGCAACATCGAGTCAGGCCGGTCTGAAATGGTCACCTATCCTAATGGGTGACCATTTCTTAAGACACTGAGACCCCTCCGTGCCTCGGAGAGCACGTTAAGCCGTCGGTCCCGGTTGTCATACAAATATCTATGGCAGTCGTTAGGGGTAGTTGGAGCCCTAAATCATAAATCCGACCGGCCTAACTACAGAACTTCGATGTCGCCCATGGGTTTTGGAGGTCAGATGGCAGTCGCTTCACGGAAAATATCGATGTTCAGCCGAATCGCAGTTAGGTTGGAAAGCCGACCCCAACTTTAGTTGGGAAAAGGCTCGGTGAATGATGATTTATGTTGACCTGGTGTGCCTATAAGGTCAACTGTTCTGCCCTCACAGAATAAAGCTGGGTTCTTACATTGTGGTGAAAAATGGCCATCGAGGGAAGCGAACCTCAGAACTATCAAATGTTGCGTTACTATTAGATATTTACCTTATGTAATGTTGATTCGAGTTTCCGATATTTCGGCACTGTTGCCAGCACCATAATCACGGAGGAACCAAAGTATCTACTGGCGATGGCGGTTGATGGAGGAAAAGATTTAATAATAATAATAATCTATAATAATCTTTAATTCTTTCACAAAAAAAATTAACAACAATACTGTGATTGGTCTCTCCTGGTAAGCACGTAATGCCTGTAGTAGGAGAGACCGCTCCTCTATAACATAGCATTAGTTACAGTAAGTAGTTACAGTTGTGTTTAGTTAACTAATAGTATGTAGGATTTAAATAAAATGATTGATTTATATTAATACAATTCAAGTTTCTTTCATTTTCTATACGTGTGTGTGAGTGTATGTGTGTGTGTGTGTGTGTGTGTGTGTGTGTGTGTGTGTGTGTGTGTGTGTGTGTGTGTGTGTGTGTGTGTGTGTGTGTGTGTGTGTGTGTGTGTTTGTAGTGAGTGTGTGAGTGTGTGTGTGTGTGTATGTGAACGTACACAAGCATGATTGTAGACTTTATAATTATCTAGACTATACTGAGTGTTCCAGAAGTTTTTCTGTATCTTCATAAGTGAGTTGTTTTATCCATTCCGTCACAGACTTCTTGCAGTCGTAATATTGTTTCGTATATACGTATATATGTTTGTTTATTTTATTGTATAACGTAGCTGATCGTTTATGAAACTGATTACAAGCAAATATTGTTCTGGTTTTGGGAATTGTTGCAATTATATCTTTTCGACGTTTCGCAAGAAGACTCTTATTAAATGGAAGCGATTTATGTGTTTTTAGCGTCAGTTGGATTATGTACAACTTTCTTACTGAGAGTAGGTTGCTAATTTCATATAGACTATTGGTAGAGAATTTGATATTTTTAAAATACATACATTTTATTAGGCCGCGTTGAGCTCTCTCGACCTCAATAAATCTGCTTTTAGCAGCTCCCCCCCACACCGTGACACAATATAGCAAAACCGATTGAGCTAAGGCAACATATATATCATTCAAAACGTTTCTAGAAGAGCCCTGTTCCTCAGTCTTAGACTTCGGAACAATATACCTTAATGTTCTGAATATCCAACTTAGTTTCCTAACTCTATTTGTAACGTGTTCCACTTGGGGATACCACGACAGTCTCTGATCAATAACTACTCCTAGATATTTGGTATATTCTACCTTACCAATAGTTGGGCAGCTGCACTCCCTATCACAGTCTTTTCCGCACTCATGTACCTTTATACTAATGTCTGAAGGTTGAGAATTATTATAAGTACTGAAACACATGTAGTTGGTTTTTAAAGTATTCAGTGTAAGTAAGTTGTTTCTCAGCCACCCTGCAATTCGAGCCATGCCCACATTAACACTGAGTTCAACAGCAGCCCATGAGTGCCCAGTAAAAATGATAGCTGTGTCATCCGCGTACGAGAAAACATTTGCATTTTTTAATTTTATGTTGCAAAGGTCGTTTATGTAGACCAAGAATAAAGTAGGTCCTAACACGCTTCCCTGTGGGACACCGTGTAATACATCAGCATCACTACTAACATAATGGCCGATCCTAACCCTTTGTTTTCTATTCGATAAATAACTTTTGAACAAATTGAGAGGTGTGCCTCTAATGCCGACGTTCTCCAGTTTTTTAAGAAGGATTGGGACAGAGACGGTATCAAATGCCTTTTTAAGGTCCAAAAACACAGCAAGACTCTTATTTCCATTATCAAGCTCCTTAGTTACCTTAGAGCTCAAAGCAATAACCGCATCTTCGGTGGATAATCCTTGCCGAAAGCCAAATTGTGAGTCAGATAGCACCTTGAAACCGTTTAAATAATTCAGTAACCTAGTATTTATAAGCTTTTCAATGATTTTGGAAATTGCTGGTAAGATGGATATTGGTCTGTAATTATTGACATCGTCTCTGTCGCCACCCTTATGGACAGGAGTAACAATTGCTTGCTTTAGTGAGTCCGGAAAAACCCCAGCACCAAAACAGCAATTAGCTAGGTGGGTTATCACTGGTACAATTTCATTTTTTACATTTTTCAGAAATCTAGTAGAAACACCGTCACATCCTGGGGCACTGTTACATTTAAGGCCATTTAAAACTCTGTCAACCTCCAACACATCTGTATCCAACAGAACAAAAGAATTTAGCTGGGGAGATGTATTATCTGTTGAAACTTTATTATTTATACTAGGCTGAACTTCTTCCGCGAGGTTTTTGCCGATATTCACAAAGTAGCCATTCACGTAATTAACTGAGTCAAGGGAAGACGTTTTAATATTTAACAAATCTGTATTTTGGTTGTAGGAATTATTAGTATAAGTTATAGTTTTGATGTTTTTCCAAAGTAATTTACTATTTGTAACCGATTGAGTGATTAATTCTCTTTCGTATTTTCTTTTTAACTTTTTTATTAAGTTGTTACAGAAATTTCTATACCTATTGTAAGTGATTTTCAGTATTTCATTGCTAGGGTCATTTTTGAATTGTCTTTGAAGCTTATTACGATTTGTGATGCAGCGTAAAATACCCGTTGTTATCCAGGGCTTTATGTTTCGCTTATTATTTGGAATCTTTATAATAGATGTATTGCCACATATGCACTCTTTTAGTTTATTTATGAGAAGGTCAGCTAAAGTGTTTGGGTCATTACACCGCAACAAACCAGATAGATTACTACTCTGCAACTGTTTGTGAGCCAGTTCGAAGTCAATAGTAGTACTAAACTTGCTTGCAACCTGGAACAGTTTTGTGCTGGACAGTGACAAAAAGGTGGTACAGTGGTCGGTAACGGTCGTCTGTAGGACAGCAATTGACGCGGATGTCTTACTTTTATTTATTTTGAGCATAAAATGGTCCAAGCAATTACAATCCCTGGTGGGTAAAGTATGCCCAGGTAATACTCCATGTAATGCTAGTGCGTCAAGATAGTTAATTCTATTTTTTCGATCCTGAGACAATTCTAATATTTTAGGCCTAATATTTATGTTTATATCTCCTGCTATGACAATGTTTCCCCGCGAAACTAACGTATCCAGGTGACCACTAAGAGAATTTATAAAACTATCTGTGTTAGAAATAGAAGGTGAGCGATATATACATAAGATATTGTTATTTAGTATGTCTACTTGGAGACATGAGGCTTGGGATAGTTTTATTTCTCTAATTTTTGATTTAAGAATGTCCTTGACATATACCACCACTCCATCATTCTGGTAAAACTTCTGTGTTGTAAAATGAGAGTGATAGTTTACCAATTGTGGAATCGGTTTATTATCGTCTAATCGGCATTCAGTTAAAACAATGATATCCGGCTGGAATTTAAGAGTACATAAGGAGAGCATGAGATCATCAAAATTTGCGTATATACTACGTATATTTTGCGCGATAATGGTTAGATCCTTTTAAGATATGTTCAGGCTTCTGTTAAGTTCTGAAACAGAACTACATTCTATAATGCGCGCCATTTCAATAACGTCTATTTCTTGAATAGTTTGTAGCGTCTCAGCCATTTAAGTTAGAAAAAATAATAGGCCGTGTTCTCAGATTATATTTAGAGAATAACCGGACACAGAGACTGAAAAGGGAAAAGTTATGCCTTGTATACGAAAGGTACAAAAGTGTGTTTCTAGCATACTGTAATAATTTGGTATAAAATATATATTTTAAGCAATAATGTTGTGTGTGAGCAGTGAATGTTGTAGTGTAAGTACTTAAGTGTGTGTAGAGGAGGGAGTGATGTTTGAGTGTGTGTTGATGAGTATTTATATAGTAAAAATTATAGCACGTTATGTAATTAATTACAAGAATAATTGTCATTGAATAAAAGACAGCAGTAAGTACAATTAAGATTAGAACATAATACGATTGTTTCAAATGAGATTTCCGAGAGCAATTTATAAATATTTCAGCAATACTTATACTACAAACCAGTCATGCTCCAAGTCTCAATTGATGTATCTGTTCTTCATTTCGAATGGGTATAATTTGTGAATATTCATCCTTTTTTATATATATTTTGCCATAAGCAGCCCAACAAAACTTATAAGATCCAGACCGTGTTAAATCTCGGGCAAGGAAGTACAGACGGGAGCCCTTAGGGGTTAAATGTTCCGATAAATAGATTGGCGTATCCTCTTGAGTTTTAAAGCCCAAATGTTTACAGCATAGTTTATATTTTTGTTTCTTATTAAATGTCTTACCCATTTGTAGAACTTCTGTCTTTAACAGAGTTGAACTTGTTTCCACAACTATTGGGGAGTTGTGTTCATCGCCTTTTTTACCAACTGTTCTATATATATCTTTTATATCATACTTTTCAATTTTACAATTTAGATTTCTGCTGAGACACATAATCATTTCTATGAGATCTTCTCTTACTTCCTTACTCCGCCGTGGCACATTTTTCAGTACAAAATTAGTCTTTCTACTGGCTATTTGTATCTCCTCAATTCTGCTCTCAAGAATGGTAATACTTTTTTTATCGTCTCTAGCTTGGTTCTCCAGTTGGACAACTTTCTTCTGAAGGTCTTCGTTCTGACCAGTTAAATATGCTATAGAATGTTCAATACTGACGTTTGATTGACGAATTTCCGCTAAGGTAGCAGTAATTTTTTTAATCTCACTACCGTTCTTTTCTGAAAAGATGTCCATCATTTTTCGCATTTCGTTTTTAAATTCTTCTAATTGCTTACAGATTGAGTCATCCATTGAATCTCGGTTTCTTTTTAGGAGTACGTAGCTGGGTGTTGACTTCACACCTTTCTCTATGACGTTTATCTCTGAGTCTGATAGTGATTTGTCCATTGAAGAGTCCATGGCAGATTACTGAAAAGTTTTATAGAAAACCCTCTGAAATTTTTCGTATTGACGGCAATATATTGTAGTGGTGTGTACGCGGTATACTAGGCGTTCGCTAGTTCACTTCCGTACATCTACTTAATTTAAGTAGGTCTACCAATTTTGGTCTTCAAGGTATGGCAACACCAACTACTCAAAAGCTAATGACAACTGTCATTTGAGTTTGGCACTTCTAATGTCAAATAGTTTGCGGGTAGATTTTGACAATTTGTATTTGTAAGTATTTCGAGGGTATAAAATTAATACTTAATTTAGAAAGATACAGCTATAAATAGCAATGTTCTTCTCAGATTATTCAAAATTACACTTGATTTTTTTAACTTCAGCACTTTATAAGTAGTTTCGACTAGTACAAGTAAGTCATATACGATTAAAACTATTATTAAACTTGCAAAATATACGGAGCCGATTTCGAATGACTTTGTCTTTTGACAGCCAGAGAGAGAGGAAAGAAAAGAGTAGATACAGATATTAAACAAGGCTATTGGGTATTGGTAAAATACACAATAGGTGCGCATATACAGATCAGAGGGGAGGGGCCGGTGACAGTGAATGCTCGTTCAACAATTTCCCTTCAAACGTTGACCCCAGTGCCAGTGTGTTGAACAGGAAAGTCTTATGGGTAGGGACATATTATTCTATGTCATTCCTAAATCCTAAATCTTTCCAAATTAAGTAGGTCAGCTTTTAAGTGGCAACACAGCGTAAATTATAATGAAGACGCAGACATTCAGAGCCACAATATAACATTACCCTGTAAACATACAAAAGAAACCTGTTGATACTAAAGAAGGCGTAGCATATTCTTTGCTATTGTTATCATCCGAGCTCTAGAGCTACCTGTTCAGTCTTAGATTTAGTTGCAGGACGTACTACTATTAATATACTTGGTAATAAGTAATTTTAAAAACATATAGGTTTTCCTCCATTCCCCCCTCCCAACCATAAAAGGTCACGGTGAAAAATTATTCTAAATTAATTAAGACTTAAAATATTAAGAAAGAAATTATAAATAGATCACAAAAACTGATGTCATCGGCGGGATTCGAACCCACGGCCTTTCCCTAACAGGGACTAATAATTAAGACTTGTGCCAATTTTCGCAGAGGTCGGGTAAAATATGTGGCCGCTAGCCTAGGACCTCGAACCTCGAAATGAGACCCTTTGCTCGCTCGGTCAAAGTCCTCCAAAACGTACGCTCAATATTTCTTTCATCGTACTCTTCGTGAAGTCACGGAAGGACTATAAACCTTTATGATTGACTAAACCCCCTATGATTTCTATCGAAGATGACTCGCAACAATATGTATCTAGCTGTGCTAGTTATTGATAGGCGTGCGACCGACAGAGGGCAGACGGAAGTGGCCAATAGAATCGCGTCATACCATGAAACTTTGGCCCTACGCGTTCATATTATGCACTTGAGCATGCTATGATGCAAAATACAATTTAGGTGGCCTACCATACTATTGACTAATGAACACCACTGGCACACGGGCTCCTTTGTCATCTGATAGCAAGCATTTATATTAATATTTGCTGAAGGTCTTAGAACTGTTCTGTACTGTACGAAATATCGACAATAGTGCTCATGGATAGGTAAACTACAGGTACTCGAATTAACGTTGATTCAAAAAAGTCAACTCGTATCTTTGACTTAACCATTGAACTGTCCTAATAATTGCCTCTGTTGTATGGTATTAATGTATCACATCCCGCAGGAACTTAATTTCTGTCGCAGAAAACGTGATCAGAAGTAAGTAAATAGATAGTAAGTAGACAGTAAGACGGTCTTACTGTCTACTTACTAGAGGCAATTTTAGACAGTAAGGTCTTACTAAGACCTTACTGTCTAAAATTGCCTCTATTAATTCTAACTACAGAGTACAGACCATACTAATGAGCTTTCATCTAAACCAACAATTAGGTACGTGGTTAACTGATGACGTGCTATTAGTTGCGGTTATGTGCTCACGCGCACCTACTAAGTACGTATGTAGATACATTGCAATAGTCGGAACAAGGAATCTAATTTACTTTGGTTTACACCTTTTGTAAGTATTATAATTCATTCATTAATTTCTCTGGTGTTCCAGTGTCGGCAAACTAAACCTGGTGGACCTGGCTGGCAGCGAGCGCCAGCGGAAGACTGGCGCGTCTGCGGAGCGCCTGCGGGAGGCCTCGCGGATCAACCAAGCGCTGTCGTCTCTTGGCAATGTCATCTCCGCACTCGCCGAGAACAGTCCACATGTGCCTTACAGGTAAATTTACAAAAAACTGACACGAGCGTTTAAGAAAAGCCTGGCTTACTAACGGCTTTGTTGGTAGATTGCAGTAACGAATTGTTGGCATCCAAGTTCGATGTAACCAAGACCAGATAAATGTTGACGCTTTCTTCATGTAATATTTTAGAGACTCGAAACTGACCCGCATCCTGCAGGACTCCCTCGGCGGCAACAGCAAGACCATCATGATCGCCAACATCGGCCCCGCCTCCTACAACTACGACGAAACGATCACCACGCTACGATACGCACACCGCGCCAAAGGTAACTAGCCTATCTCCTCATATAAAACATGGGATTCTATGATTGTTCTTTTAAGATGCATTTGGTATTAATGCAATGTGTATGTAATTTCCAGCGATCAAGAACAAACCGGTGCGTAACGAGGACCCACAGGACGCCAAGCTGCGCGAGTACCAGGCGGAGATCGAGAGGCTGAGGGCGCTCATCGAGCAGAGACGCAGCGTCGGTGACAGGAAGCTGAAGAGGGAGAGACCCGTCAAGAGCAAACCGCTGCTCTCTGATAACTGTAAGTGCGTCAAGGGAAATTCTATCCACTAATTACTGCGGTCGTTTAATTCGTCGTTTTCATAGAAAAATTCATTACGATTTAGTTACAATTTGTCTTTGATAATTTGTAATATTGACTTATAAAAAACAAATGTTTCAGCGGAAGAAGAAACTGTTAGCATAGAAAATGAAAATATCCTAGCCGAATCTACGATCGAACAAGAAAAAGGTAAAACAGAAGAATTAGAACACCAAATCAAAGCTTTAGAGGAGCGACTAGTTCAGGGCGGCGGAGGGAAAGACCTTATTAACAACCTGAACGAAACTCAACTTATATTAGAACAGAGACACACAGAAATAACAAAGAGGAAGAAAAGGGAGATAGAAATGCAACAGAGAATAGAGTTGGAGGAGGAGACCACGGCGATAGTTACGAACACGTTTACAAATCTACAGCAGGAGGTGGACCATAAGACCCAGAGATTAAAGAAATGTTTGTCAAAGTATGCGGGGTTCAGAGAGGAGATGGTGGAACAGAGAGAAGCCCATGACAACGAGAGGAGAGACCACGAGGCGCTGCAGGCGGCGCTCATCGCCGAGTTGCGGCGGAGGCTGCTGGTGGCCGACTCGTTCGTGCCGGACGCGGGGAGGCCGGCCGTGATGCGCGCGAGGTAAGTTAATGTACACATGCCAATTTAGTGATATAGTACTTTTTGCCAGATTTGGTTGTTGCAATATTGTTTTGGGCCCCAATATACTTCCCGTGGTACTCCAAACTAGTTAGGTTAAGTTCTAAGTAAAACAAGGGTGAGACTCATACTCAAAGGTTTTTGTGACATCAACAATAAATTTAGGATCAATTTTATAAAAGCTAGATTCTCGGCGTTAAATTATAGGAATAATCTATAATTCTATCCTGAAAGTGTTTGCGAACGAGTATGTCATCGTCTGGGCTGTGGTTACTAACAGTGAGTGTGCGTGTGCAGGTACAACGAGGATACGGACGCGTGGGAGCTGCGCGCGCACAGCGGCGTGGAGCCTCTCTCGGCGCGCCCTGTGGCGGCCCCGGGCCGGCGGCGCCCCGGCGCGGGGGGGCACAACGTGCTGGAGCTGGCCCCGCTGCCGCTCCCCGCCACCACGCGCGCCTACACGCCGCCCCCCCCGCGCCCCGCCACACGAGCGCTGGTATATTCTATTTGTTTTTATTTAGCGTAGTCACAGTTCCCATGTTCATTCCCACTATTATAATACCATAACATGACTGATGATTTACATCTCAACTCATCTCATCATATAAATGAAGTAAATAAACAATCACTAAATAAAATCTCTGCAGAACATCAGAATACATCAAGTTATTGCATTTTTAATAATAGGAATGGATATGAACCTCGACTTGTACATGTTCGTACTTTTTTGGTGTGAGCTTCTATTTCCGTAACACTTGTGTACTAATATATCAATTCTGCAGAGTATCCCCAGTGCGGTGCCCCGAGCTACACGAGACAGCGACCCGGGGCCCCCGACCTCTACAGTCCGTCGCTCCACCGCGAGGCACCCGCGCCCCTCCACCGCGCACCACCGCCTGGGCACAGCCGGCGGCAGGTAGGGTGACCCTCCCCCTCCTCCCCCCCTCCCCCCTCGCTAGTAGCGGTGACTCCACGAAATTGTGACATTTCGCGTGTGACGTCACCGTGAGTGGTGCCTGTCGTGTGACTCCCCCCGCGAGGTCGGGCTACACCCGTATGTTCATTATATCGTAGTCTCTGTTTTGTAGCGTTGCGAACTCTTTAGTCGGTCTTAAAGTAGTGTTTAAACAGGAATGTATCTGCCCCGTCATGTTTCTGTTCATGTATCAAATTTCTAGACGTTTTATTTTCAATGTAAATACTTAGTTCAAAACTTCATTCAACAAAATAGTGCAGTGACATGAATTAACTGCCACCGATATATAAATTATATCGTCTTATTACTGTTAATTATCAAATTCTCTGTACTGTGTACCTACAACTGTACTTAAAGCTATTTTGTTTTTAAACAAGTGTCTCCTAACAACAAGGCCCCGCTAAAACAATCAAATAACGCTACAAAACAGATATCTAAATAATAAAAACTCGGTTGGTGATATGAGCTGAATGCCCCCACAGTTCCTGTAATATAATATTGTAGGTGAACTATACTACTGTAGTACACGTATACGTTTACGTGAGGAGTTTACGTATACGTGAGAGTATACGTATACGTGAGGAGTTTACGTATACGTGAGGAGTTTACGTATACGTGAGAGTTTACGTATACGTGAGGAGTTTACGGTTACGTGAGGAGTTTACGTATACGTGAGGAGTTTACGTATACGTGAGGAGTTTACGTATACGTGAGAGTTTACGTATACGTGAGGAGTTTACGGTTACGTGAGGAGTTTACGTATACGTGAGGAGTTTACGTATACGTGAGGAGTTTACGTATACGTGAGGAGTTTACGTATACGTGAGGAGTTTACGTATACGTGAGGAGTTTACGTATACGTGAGGAGTTTACGTATACGTGAGGAATTTACGTATACGTGAGGAGTTTACGTATACGTGAGGAGTTTACGTATACGTGAGGAGTTTACGTATACGTGAGGAGTTTACGTATACGTGAGGAGTTTACGTATACGTGAGGAGTTTACGTATACGTGAGGAATTTACGTATACGTGAGGAGTTTACGTATACGTTCGATTATACGTTTAGTCACAAATTCCAGTGTCGAAGCGAGAACAATGTCGCCGCGACGTAAACATGATCTCATACAAATAATTCGCAGTATTTAAGAAGTTGAAAGCCCTTTTATAATTAATGTTAATAAAAACATTGTGTATAAAGTTGTAGTTGATTGTATGATAATATGTGCACACATTCCCCCGCAACTCGGGAGTGCATGTTGTTGCTTGTTTTATAAGATTTTTATTTTACCATTGTTGTCTCTTTTATTTTTGAAAATTTTATTTTGTGCCTCGTCGATACCAACACGTGTGTGAACTATAACTTTACTAGTGATATTAGGTAGTTTATCTTTTCGATTGTGTAAAATTATACTGTCTATTTATGTTTTATGTAATGAAGTGTGTTGCGTCCACGTGTGGCGACACCCGCGCCGCGTGACTCGGTCTATAATATATTTATTTATGTTCAAATATGTTACCAAAGAAAGAAAGTGTCCATGTCTGCCCCCCCCTTCACACGACACTTCTCAAACTGTGGATATGTTCATGTTTAATTTCTAAACAGTTTCTAGTCAATGATGATGAATTATATTCTTATATACCTACAAATATTGTAAATAATAACGGTAAAATTTTTAAAGTATGCCTAGCTCTACGGTGTAGTGTAAGTAGGTTGCTAATTCGCGCACAATACTGTTCCCAATAACGATCCCAATTGTTTAGGTAGTCAGTGACGTCATCGTGTCCTTGCTTTAAAAAATTAATTTACCTTTAAATTGTGTATATTTTGTGATCGTAAGTTATTTATATTGTATTCCTCGTATTGGCTTTATATTTCATTTGAAGTGTAAAATGGGAGAAATGATCATGTATTGTGATATATTATTTCGGTAACTGCTAGTCAGTTGTCAGCTGTCAGCTGTGCCGCTACACGCTTATACTCACTAATGAAATAAACATTTTGAATTTTACACGAGTTTTCATTTGTCTTGATACCCATGGTTACCCACCCCTATAGTGTACTGAACTAGGTATTGATTAAGGGTCAGTTCATATCTGACAGAAAATGCGTCGAGCGTATCATCGGCCGCGTCTATTCCGTCGAATTAGACCTGCCACATTAAGCGTCTAGTCAGATTCTACGATCAGCATCTACAGAGCGGTTGTGTTGTGTAATATTGAATTTTAAAATGAAGCCTATCGAAATAATACCTATTTGGGAGGCTCTTGAACAAGATCGAAAAAGGAAACGGCGACATTGGGTGCATCCTTTAAATACTAAAAGAATATCAAATGGCCAATTTAATTGTCTATACGCAACTTTTAAGAGTATCGAACAAAATTTATTCAGTTTTACGATGATAAACGATCTCTGCTGATGTTACGCCTAGTCTAAATACACGTGGTATACGACGCGCGCGAAGGTGCCGCGTTTACGTCGACCGACAATGCGTTGACGGAAACGGAACAGACGCTGTACGCTCAACGCACTAACGGATGATGCGTTAGGTGTGAAAGCTTGAATGTTTTGAATATTTGTCTGGTTTGGCGCTACGCGACCGATCATACGCGACGCATTTTCCGTCAGATATGTACCGACCCTAAATGAAAATTGTGAGATGGAATTACGTGCTGTAGAAGACCAAATAGTCTTGGGTGCCTTTTACGGCATAGTGAAGGTCACTGCTCACTGACTGTCCCATCAATCCAAATGGTGTGGTCCCCTAAATTAGAAGTCTTCCAAATGTACATCTCATAAGTGGACCTTTAGGGATGAATTATACTAGGCCGGACTGGGGCGCCGCAACGTGCAGCAATCGTAAAATCGGGTGTCGTCTATCGTCTAGAGCCAGACAGGACACATCTATACTAATATTATAAAGGGGAAAGATATGATTGATGTATATTAGGTTTCAATTATATAATGAACCGATTTTGAAGATTCTTTCACTGATTTGTAGTTACATTATCTCTGAGTAACATAGGCTACTTTTTATCCCGTTAATGTGTTCCCATGGGAATCGAAAAGACAAAACTATGCTACACGGGCGGGGCCGTAGGGATTCGCTAGTCATAAATAAACTACTCGGAGAGCACGTCGCTCGGTCGGTCCTGCCGGTGCACTTGTACTTGTACTTGTAGTCACGGGCTGATCTCCGCAAGTCCACGTCTAGTGCGCGGGTTTTGCGTGTGGGTGGGACTCTCTCACTCGAGCCAACCGATCTCCTCCAGGAACGCCAGCAGGCCCCGCACGTTGCGCAGAGCTTCAGGGATTGATCCTGGAGACCCGAGATGCCTTGCCCTGTAGTTATGGACTTCCTCACAGCGCAGGATTAGATGACTGACCGTCTCGTCCTCAGCCATACAAGCCCTGCAAAGGGGACTGTCTGTAACACCGATAGTGTGTAGGTGTTTGTTTAGGAGGCAGTGCCCCGTAATGACACTTGTGAATAGACGGAGATGGGATTTTTTCAACGTCACAAGTCTGCCAGCTAGCCGACGATTGAGTACAGGCAGAGCCTCCCTCGCCTGCCGACAGTCCGACAGACCTGTCCACAGTGTGTTGTGTTGTGTGTAAGTTTTGTGTGCCAGAAGTGTTCGTATAGTACCTACCGAAATTGGTAGGATTGGCTCTGGTCCAATGGACGTTTGGCTCGAGCCCCTTCTGGCAAGCTCGTCCGCTGCGTCATTACCTCGCCGCTGTGTCCTTTGATCCACTGTAATGTGACGTGGTTGTACTTACTTATCTCAGCCAAGCGCTGATGACAGTTGTAGATAAGGCCCGAACTAACAGTATTGCTGTCAAGGGCTTGTAGCACCGACTTGCTGTCTGAGAGAATTCTGATACTGGAGTACCTTACCTCTCTGGCAGCTATTGCCGTGGCGGCTTCTAGAATCGCATGGCTTTCAGCTTGAAATACCGTGTTGTAGGATCCTAGTGGAGTTGCTATTCTGATCTGGAGGTCTTCGGAAAATACACCGCTGCCTGTTCCAGATGGAGTTTTGGATCCGTCAGTGAAGACTGAGTTCATTGATGTTGAGGCCTTCGACGTTGTCGTCCTCATGTAACTGGATCTTGTATTTTTTGTCGAAGATAAATGTTTTCGGAATCCTGTCCGACCCTGCCATTAGTATTGGTAAGTCGTTAAAGATTGCGGCTAGTATAGTAGTGTGTTTTATGTTTGTGTCTCTCCATAGATAGAGTGACTTCAACCTTAAAGCGGATGCCGCGGCTTCTTGTGTGATGTAGAGATGAAGCGGGGGGATGCTTAGCATGGCCTCCATTGCAGCAGTAGGTGTCGTTTTCATAGCTCCCGTGATGGCCGTACAGGCCAGTCTTTGGAACTTTTGCAGTTTTTGTGTGCAGGTTGTAAGTTGGCATCTAGGCCACCAAACTAGTGCACCGTAGCATAACATGGGCCGAATGACCATGTTGTATAGCCATATCGTCACCTTTGGCGAAAGACCCCAGGACTTGCCTATCATCTTTCGACAATGCCAGAAGGTGATGCTAGCTTTGTTAATTTTGTCGTCTACATGTTACTCCAGGTTAGTTTATTATCCAGGGTTACTCCTAGATATTTGACTTCTTTAGACAGTGTAAGACTTGTCCCAAAAAGTTTGGGCACCCTATAGTTGCCCAGCACTCGCTTATTAGTGAACATAACCATTTCCGTTTTTCCTGGGTTTACGGTGAGGTCGTATTGATTGCACCAGTTTTCGACGGTGCGGAGTGCTATCTGAGTTAGGTCACAGACAATGTTGGCTTCTTTGCCAGTGATTAGTATGGTAAAGTCGTCAGCGTAGCCGACCGTAAAAAGGTGTTTTTTGTTTAGAGTAGTAATGAGACTGTTGATGACTAGATTCCACAGGAGTGGAGATAGGACACCTCCTTGGGGACATCCCCTGGCCACCTCTACCACTTCTGCTTCATTATCTAGTATTATGACCCTATTACTGAGCATGTTTTTGATCCACCCCGTGAGCACTGGGTTTGCACCGTGATGCTCTAAAGCCGAGGTGATGCTGTTGAAGTTGGTTTTGTCAAAAGCGCCCTCAATATCTATGAAGGTGCCTAGGCAAATACCCTTGTTATGTATCGCTTCCTCCGCTCGGCTTACTACCTGGTGGAGAGCGGATTCTGTTGATTTACCAGCAGTGTAGGCGTGCTGGTTAATGTGTAGTGGGGTGTTGATCAGCACGTCTTCTCTTAGAGTCCTCTCACACAGTCTTTCAAGTGTTTTTGTGAGGAACGAGGTGAGGCTGATTGGTCTAAATGATTTTGGATTGGTGTAGTCACTCTTACCTGGTTTGGGTATGAAGATAACCCTCACCTTCCTCCAGTTCTTCGGAATGTATCTGTAGGCCAGACACGCCCTCATGATTTGTAAGAGTGGTGTAAATAATTTTAAACCCCCCCATTGCAGCAGGGCCGGGAAGATGCCATCCGGGCCTGCCGACTTGAATGGTTTAAAGGTGTTTATGGCCCATGATAATCTATCTGGCGTAATTACTGTATGGGCGTATAGCCAGCACTCATCCGTAGGCGCTGTCAGGTCCTCGCTCACCTCCACGGTTTGCTGGTATCTGCAGTTTGGGAAGTGGGCACTCATTAAGACTTGTTGCGCTTCCTTGGGTGAGTTGGTGTAGCTTCCGTCAGGCTTAAGGAGGCTTCCTATACCGTGATGTGGTTGGGAGGCCAAGACCTTCCTTACACGGTTAGCCTGGTCAACGGAGTTTATGTTACTCGTGAAGTTTCTCCACGATTCAGTAGATCTAAAACGGATTCGTTTTTTGTATTTGGATTTGGCCTCCTTATAGGAGTCCCAGTCTTCTTCTGATCTGGTGTTCATAGCCCTATTGAAGCGTCTTCTAACAGTCTTCCGCAGTCGCTTCAATTCGGGTCCCCACCATTTCTGTTTGTTTTCAGGTGGACCTACTCTCGGGGTGTGCAGAGGGCACGCTAATTCATAGCTATTAGTGATTATATCCGATGTAGCACTCACCTGTGATTCAATTTGTTGTGTGCTGGTTATGGACGCCGACAAAGTTTGTGCATCCAACCTCGTCTGTAATGAGCTTGCGTATTTACCTATGTTGGTTTTCCGCGGGTTTCTGCCCGGAGGGGGCAGGGGTATACTTATCTGTAAATCACATCTTATCCACCGATGATCGGAACAAGATGCTTCCTTCGAGACATGCCAGTTAGTGACGAGTTCTTTTACCCTGTCTGTGGACAGGGTCAGGTCTATGATGGTTTGGCATCTTCTTGTTACGAAGGTGGGTTCTGATCCTATATTTAGGATGTTAAGGTTGGTGCTGAATAAGTAATTAACTAAATCATTACCTCTGTCATTGCACTTGTTCATGCCCCACAGGGTGTGGTGTGCATTTGTGTCGACCGCTAGTATTAGTTCCGTGCCTGTCCTATCGCAGTGGCCAATAAGCTGCGTTAGGTTGTGGGCCGGTAGGTCTTCCCCATCCGGCATGTAAGCAGAAGCGATGACAAGTTCTGGCACGGTGTCGTTTTGAGTTGTAGAGATCCGTACGGCGTACAGGTCTCTGGAACAGAACTCAGTAAGTGGGTGCGCACTTACGTCTCTAGTGACATAAATGCAGGTACGCGGACAGTTGTCTTGGGGGCCCGACACGTATAGCTTACCTCCTAGATTGAAGAGTCCGTGCACGCGACCTCCTCTGATCCACGGTTCCTGGATCAGGACAACGGCAGTGGTATTCATCTCCAGCCATTTGCGCAATGTCGCCGTTGCCGACATGCTGTGCTGGAGGTTTATTTGAAGGATTTTAAGTGGAGTCAGAGGGACAGCAGCCATCGGAGGCTATTTCCTCTACTCCTGTCTCTAGTTCCGCGAGCAGCGATGTGATCTCATCCTCTGAGTGGTCGGACAAGTCCTCCCCCTCATTTACTTTTGAATGTACGAGATGAGATCCCATGCTGACGTCGATTGTATCTCCAACCTTAGGTGTAGAAGCCGAGGTAGGTTCGGCTGTAGTGGTTGGAGTAAGTTGTGTGGGCTCCGTGGTTTGACCCGAAACGCCCACCGCTGTCTCCTTGACAGTGCCTCTTTTCCAGGGCTTGTCATAGTATTTGCCACCTGGCCCCAGGAACCGGACGTATACACTTCCGGCGCCTGCGGTCAGGCAGCGACCGTGCGCCATGATGATTGGTATGAGAGTCTCCGAAATGGAGGCTATCATATACCAACCATCCTCTCGTCTTTGTGCGCGATGGACTATCCAGGTGTCCACCAGAGCCCACGGGTTTTGCCAGGCGAGTATGGCACCCACTATACCGGCGGTTTTATAACCGCCTAGTGGGTCAGGAACCAGGAGGCAGCATCTGACCCGTCTGGGCATCTCGCTCGGACTCTTCACGACCAACTTTTCGCCGGTGTCAAGAGTCCGACCTTCGACGTTCGACTTAAGCCAGGCTACTGCAGCCTGGTTCCCGCACCACACCCTCACGGTGCCGTGATAAAAGGTCGGCCTCCCCGTGAAGGCTGGGCCTTCCTCGCCCAGTTTGCGTCGGAGTGCTCCCTCGATGAATTGCTGCTGCAATAAGAGGGTAGCCGCATCCGCGGTCTGTTGCGTCATCGGACACCGCCCTTCTGTGGCTAGAGCCATACATATGGGTTTCTTGGTGACCGTTGCGTATGTGATTTGGCCAGGGTCTGGATCATCCACCCTGGCCCGTTTATCTGCGTCACAAGGTATTAAAGATACCTCGTGTCGGGTACGTTTGGATGGTGTCCCTCCACCATTCTCCTCCTTCCTTGGGTGAGGGGCACCTTTGTAAAGAATGGGACCGGATCCCTTAAGGGGGTCCTGTCTCCTATTAAATTTCGTGCCTCCCATGGGGGCACCGTCACATGTGTGAGCAGGCAAAGGGTCTTTGCCCTCGGTCTGATCACACCTTGACGTCCCCGGCACGGGAGATACGCGTGTGAATTTATTTCGGTTCTTGTAAAACGTGGGGGCACCGCCGCTGAAGTGGGCAGGCCGAGAGTTGTTGCCCTCGGCTTGAACACCCTGCGACGTCCCCGGCACGGGAGATGTTGATGTTAGTTCCACTCCATCCATGGGGGCACCGTCGTCGAAGTGGTCAGGCCGAGGGATTTCGCCATCAGTCCGAACACCCCCCGACGTCCCCTGCACGAGTGGGGCGGATTCCAGGCCACGTTGCCTGGCACGATGCCTACGCTTTGAGCTGATTTTACGGCTCCTGGACTTGACGCTACCCCCAGTCGCCGAGTCATACTGGCGAGTTGGGGCTGCGCCAAGGTCAGGATGTGCCATCTGCTCTACTGGTCTACTGGGCCACGAAATTTTGGCGTCCCATGAGTTGGCGAAAGTATTGACAAGGTGAGGGCGCTCCCTCACCTCGTAGGGTCTTGGTTGTGGCGTGTAACGCTGTTTGTGAAACGCCGCCGAGGCTGCGTTTTCGGACCTGCGGGAGTATGGGTGTCTAGGCCCTTCCCTGGTCGAGGTGGAGCGTGCTGCTGGTCGGTTGACCGCTGCCGCTGGTAGAGAGTGGCCTGGAGTAGCCGCCGAGGCGGTAGTTCCAGTCCGCTGAGTGGAGGAGGGGGTTTTAGCCCCCTCCCCTGAATTGGTTTGTGTAGAATTTGTGATCCCTTTCTCCATGTCGTATGTATCTTTTTATTCGTCCTTTTGGCTTCCCACCCTCCTTGGAGCCCGCAACATGGGAACACGCTATGCGTGTTAGGATTACCAAAAGGATATAGAATCGCAGGGAGGGGTTATGGGCGCGACATCCGGCTCTTGGTCAGTGGCCGGAGGCAAGGCGTAAGGGTAACACCCCCTCCGGTCTGATCACATCCCGCGAGCCTTCAGCATGACCCTCCCCCACATCCCTACGATTCTCGCCAGCTTCCCTCTGACGGGAAACTTGACCGTTTACTCCGTCTTGGCTCTAGATGGAGTCTACCGTTTTGCTTGAACTTAGGACCAAAGGGAGCGTAATGACGGGACCCACCCCGCCTCAACTCCCCAGGACTCCTTCATCCCCGCGTACGGCGATCAACTGCGCAGGCCCTAGCGCAGGAGGACAGAGATAGATCACTGGTAGTGTCCCCGTGCTACCAGTGCAACCGTTGCGTAGGCAGACCGGCAGGCAATGACCTCTGTGGAATGAACTCCAGATAGCCATGGCCTGCCGTTGTCCGTCCGAAGGGAAGGTTGAGAGTCTCCTGCCCCACTTCCCAGGCTAACGCTCTCCTCCCCTTTAGACGTGATTGTCTCCTACAGCTGTAGTGGGAACAAGGAAAAGGGGGAGAGGGAGAGAAAAAGGGGGGGAGAGGGGGGTGATTAGGAGGCATAAGAGGGTGTTGTGTTTGGATGCACGAGCACCATACACGTCCAGTCCAGCGATGTAATCGCTAGCCTGTAGGCGTGGATGACGGTTGGGGAAAAAAAAAAGAGTGAGCCGGTATTGGGGTAGGATGGGATAAGTTATGATTTGGAATACTTGCATTGTTGCAGGGGTGGGGAATCGAGACTCCTGTCACGCCCAGTCCAAACGAAGTTCGTTTAGCCTGAAGACGTTTCAGGAGGTGGGGAGGAACACAGGATGTGGTTGGGGTTTTGGAGTGTGGGTGCGATTAGATAGGTTAAAATATGTTGTTGGAATGGTTAAGTGGGGGAAGATCGGGAGTGGAGAGGGAGGTTGGCCCCGACACGCCCAGTCCAACGAGAACGTTAGCCTGAAGACGCGACTGGTGACCTGTGGGTATTTAGGAGTGGTTCAACTGCAGGTTGCAAGCATGTGCTGTAGTTCCCGACACGCCCAGTCCGGCGACGAGTCGCAAGCCTGGAGACGCGACTGGTGAACTTAAAGGGTAAAAGGGTCGGGTTAGGATAAGGTAGGGTTGCGACTGGGTGAGTTCAGTTATATCTGTTTCAGATGGAACCAGACCAATAACAGGCGGCACCGCGCGAAGGTATTAGAACCAGTCTTGGCTTGAGGATCACAGTAACTGTAGTACTACTCTCAAACCCATCAGCTTAAAACGTGGGTGGGAGGAGGTCCCACGTTTAAGTGGTCAGAGGAGATAAGTCTCAAAATGTCTTATGTTCTCTAGCCACCGCCCTCCTGCCGGTGCAACAGACAGGTGGATGGACCGACAATATGTCGTGTCGACACGCCGTGCTCGGTGCTTGCACTGGTGAATGATCATGGTAGGCGGACTGTTGGTGCGTGGGCCCCTTTATACAAAAACAAATGCGTGCCGTGCGTGCCCGCCCCGTCGAAATTCATTAATTAAACCACTAGGTATGCAATACATTCTGCTGTTGCAATAATTGAGCTGAGTTTGTCAATCCGAGTCGAACTCCTAAACGACTGGACCGATCTTTATGAATTCAGATATATGCACTCACGGTGATGGTCAATTTGACCGTGCCAAATTTCAAAAAGATCGGTCCAGTCGTTTAGGACGAGTTCGATGACGAACGAAATACACGAGTCGCCTAAGAAAGAGCTTCGCTTCGCTCAAATAAGCTCTAGTAAGATTATAGAACGGGACGTACGCGGGCGTGCCTTCATTCTTACTTATTTAACTTGTGAGTGACTACAATCACCGCAAAGGTTATCGTCTATCCCAGTAACAGCTTCGACGTTCATTTCACCAATCCGGCCACGACAGCGATCACTGCCATGATTTTACGCCAAGAATTCACGCCAGTGCTGTGGAGTTGGAGCTCCCGAAACTATTGAACAGTGAAAACTGTGACTGATCACGACCGTAGAGTAACGTATTACTCTACGTTCGTGCTGATGATAACGGACATTATAGTACACGCACATCTCTAATCTGTGCAGCTATAGTTATAGTTTTAGAACGAAACGCTAGTGATGTAAAAGTTCGATATTTTTTCACAAATAAACATGAGAAAATATTCACCTGTTTTAGTTTTGCGGAACTTTTACTTTTGAACAACTTTTGATCTTCATCATACAATCACGCCTATATCCCCAAGGGGGTAGGTAGAGGTACATTACACTTACACACTCAAATTTTGCCAATAGACTTGTTAGTCCCACGTAATAGGCAAGCCTAGCGGTGTAACTGAGCACTATACATACAAAGACAGTACATAACTATGCTGTAATTTAAATCTAATTTGAAACAGCCAGGACTGGGTTACATAATATCCATACTATGATCTCAACATTTTCAAATTGTCCAATTATTAGGTAGGTATTAAGAAAGAAATTATAAATAGATCACAAAAACTGATGTCATCGGCAGACTCGAACCCACGGCCTTTCCCTTACAGGGGGAATGCTCTGACCACTGAGCTACGATGACCAATACCGACAACATCGAATTTTTCTTCATATTATATTCACAATTACTAGATCGCGCGCTATTAAGGTTAGCGTTGGATCCACCTACCGCAGTTCTGCCGAACTAACTTTTGTGATCTATTTATAATTTCATTCTTAATATTTTAAGAATAGTTTGAGCAAACTCATTGCTTTAAAATACAAAAATATATCAATTATTAGGTACTTTTTAAAGTAAATATAATTATAGCCAACTCCGTAATTACGATATTATTCAGAATTATTCTCATACAAAAGTGATTGTGGAACCTCCAAGCTACTAATAAAAAAACCAGCCAATTACGAGTCGAACTCGCGCACGAAGGGTTCCGTACACACATACTGACAGACAGACGGATGATAGCAAAATTGTCCAATCTCGAAATGTAGACGCTTCGTTCACTCGGTCAAAAAAATAGAATAAAACTATTGGTCACCCAATGGTTGGAGTCCTCGCGAACATTAAAATATTTTTTAGATTTTCCCCCATCTCCCCAAACCTATAAAAAATATTAAGATGAAAAAATTGTTTCATGTCAAGGAATACTGGTGCCAAGTTTCGTGGAGCTCTGATAATAAATACTAGCCCGAAAAAACATTAAAACATTATTTGAGATTTTCCACTTTCCCCCAATCCAAAAAAGCTCACGATGAAAAATTTATAAAGAAATCATAGGAACAGTTGTGCCAAGTTTCGTGAAGATCGGATGAAAACTGTGGATGCTAGCCCGGAACACACATGCCTACAGGCAGACGGACGAAAGCAAAATTCGTATATTACGGTACCCACGTGGTGGCCTCGGCCCCAACGTGGATACCAGGTGGTACAACAGTGTTGGTTCGGGGGGGTACCACCGTGCAGCTGTGCCAAAGCCCCTCAAGTAACCCAGCCCAGGCTGGGTTGCGTTAGGGGTTCAGCAGCTGCACTGCCGGGCCCGGGGCGATGTATGGTGCGGCAGGCATGGTTCCAGTGGGGGCGAAGCGGAGTCTAGTGTGGGTTGTGCGGGTCGATTCGCCAGCCAGGGAGACCGTTAGCAACGGCATTGCCGCGGCCGCCCGCAACATAGTCATGGGGCCCGCCTGGGACCAACCACAGCAGGAGGCTGTCCCACATGTTGCACATAATCGTGATGTGGGGTCGCTGCTCCACCGGGTGGTAACCGATGTGGGGTAGCGGCGGCCTTGCATCAGGGGGGTTTGGGAGCCCTTCCGTCCGGCGGGTCGGCTCCGACCTAGCCACACGGTAGACGAAGCTAGCCTCTGCACTTTGTCACTTACTGCCGCACCAGATAACGCCCTGTCTTCACGCTTCCCCATATCTCACCATGACAGTGCAACAAAGTAATAGCGGTACACAGCGGCCTCTAGAAACCCCACAAAGTTGATTCCTTTTGAGGTGGAGTTCGTGAATATCCACGGACTCCATGCGAACCTCGATACCGTCCACCATCACCTAGAGACGGCACGGCCTTCTGTGATGTTACTAACGTAGACACAGATACGCCGCCCTGACGACACGTCTTACCTCAGTTACCCGGGTTATGTCATTGAGGTACAATTCCGCGACAAAGCTGGAGTGTGCGTGTTCGTTAGGGCGGATGTTTGCTGCCGCCGGTTGCGCTGTCTAGAGAACCCCTCCTACTCCGTACTTTGGCTGCACGTGGATCATGGCTCTATGAGCCAGAACTACGTGTTCGTCTACCGCTCCCACACAGGGGACACTGGGACAACAAGGCTTTTCGAATACCTCAGCGAAATGGCTGACGATGCGCATGTGCGGTTCCCAAACGCTGACCTGGTTTTCCTGAGGGACTTTAACGGTCATCACGGTGAGTGTGATTGGTCCTTAGGACTAATCATGCGGGACGAACCGCCCATGCTTTCGCTCTCTCCCACGGGCTGACCCAGATGGTACAGGGAATCACCCGGATACCTGACAGGTCAGACCACACGCCCTGCTGGATCTACTGCTGACGAGTCGCCCAACCGAGTACAGTGTGTCGGTACGCGCCCCACTGGGCAATTCCGACCACTGTGTGGTGCACGCCAGCTTCCAAGTGCCACCGCCTGCTCGTGCTGAGCCAATGACTCGACGACTATGGCTCTACTCGTCGGCAGACTGGGACGGTCTCCGCGATTACTTTGCGTCCATCCCGTGGAGCCAGCGATGCTTTGTAGGGAAGGCGCCTCCGGAAAGCGCTGCTGCCGTTGCTGGCGAGATCAGTCTAGGGATAGAATATTATTAACCCTTTCACTGATGTCGCCAGCATCCGCAAAGCTCGCCCCTGGTTCGGGCGTGAATGTGCCGAGGCTGTCCAGAAAAAGCAGTTGGCATATCGCGCCTGGGTCAGGGCTCGGATGGCACGTGACGAGCAGCGTACAATAGGGCCACTACGTTCAGCAAGACGGCTTTCAAGAGAGCGGACGCCTAGCGCGTCGCGCGGCTTGGTCAGGAGCTTACATTCCATCCCACGGACAGCCATCGATCCAGGCAACTATCAACCCATAGCTGTCACCTCGGTCTTTTGCAAGGTGCTCGAGCACCTTATCAATAAGCAGCTCATGCGATACCTAGAGGATCACTCGCTAATCAATGATCGGCAATATGGCTTCAGGCCAAAACGATCAACGGGTGACCTCCTGGCAATCGTCACGCATGTATGGGGTGGGGCTGTGGAAAAGTACGGCGAGTCCTTGGCTATTAGCCTGGATATTGCCAAAGCTTTCGATAGGGTCTGGCATGCTTTGCTCCTTTCCAAGTTTCCGGCATATGGTCTACCTCCTCAACTGTGCAGCTGGATTGCCAGCTTTTTAAACGAGCGCCGAGTGCGTACTATCACCAACTCTCCTTCTTCTGCATATCAATGATATGCTATCCCTCGGGAACATTTATTGCTATGCAGATGACAGCACACTGCACGGGAGTTACTCGGTTCGTCCGACGGCGGGGCGATCTGAGATTGAGGAGAGACGATGACTCGTAGCTGATCTCGACCGTAACCTCGACAGTATCTCCCAACGGTGTGCCGAGAACTTGGTCGAGTTCAATGACCACAAAACACAGGCGTGTGCATTTACAGCGAAAAAATTCCCTTTCCTTCCCCTACCCACTCTTCAGAATGTAATATTACCAATGAAGGGCAATCTAGACATCCTTGGCATAGACGTTCGTCGAGAGCTCAATAACACAAAATACATTGAGAGTTGTATTGGGCTAGCTTCGCGGAAACTAGGAATACTGAACAAGGTAAAGCGATTCTTTACACCGCACCAGAGGTGTTTTGCTGTACAAAACACAGATTAGACCCTGCGTCGAATACTGCTCTCACCTCTGGGACGGCTCCGCGAAGTATTTGCTGGGCGCACTCGACTCTATGCAGCGACGCGCTGTTCGCATTATAGACTGTCTGGAGGTAACGGGAAGCCTTGAGCCGCTAGCCCAGCGCCGAACAATTGCTTCCTTGGCCGCGTTCTACCGTATTTACCACGGTGAGTGTTCTGAAGAGCTCTTCAACCTTCCGATCCCGAACAACGCGTGCCGGGCAGAGATGTCACTCTCATACCGTGGAAACCGTCTTCGCGAGAACCGAGCGTTTTAAACGTTCGTTTCTCTGCCGAATGATGGTGGCTTGGAACGCCCTGCCTGCGCACGTGTTTCCTCCAACATATAACCCTGGGTTCTTTAAGCGAAGCGCTGAAGAGGCACATTACTGGGTCGTCAAATTGAGGGCCACTCTCTATAGTATTCCTGTGTACTGTGAGAGTCGCCCACAATCGCCAGACGTTGCCACAGCTTACCATCAGGTGGGTCAATTTGTCGACCTAAATATAAAAAAAAAAACAAAAATCCATAAATATTCTTAGTTTATCACAATTTATTTTTGGCAACTAATGTAAAGAAAATACCACCTTAAAATTAAATATGTTCACTAATCCAATAATAAACATTTCAAAAAAGCATTTTAAAATATATTATAACAATAATTTGAAACATTAACTTATATCTTAACAAATCGTTAAATAGCCGTTAGATATCGACGTTTTCTTTTTGAATTTCGACAAGTGTACATCACTATGACCGTAACTGTCGTTGGAATTCAAACGTGTCGGCTTTGTCCCTCTTACAAAATGTGAAATTGTTAAAAATTTAATTATATTTAGTACAATGGCGGAAAAGTTAAAGGATTATCAAGTTATCGATGTTTTCTGTGGCGGCACATTCTATAAAGTGAGACACAAGGTCACCAACCACATATTTGCGTGGAAGGCGTACAATTGCTCCGCGTACTCCGGCGAACAAATAAAAGACATTCATCAAGAAGTGAAAAAGATATCCAAAGTGGCAACAGAAAGTTTGTTGCGATACTACGACACAATTCTTCACACTCCATCAAAAACCTTGTATTTTGTGGTTGAATACAATTCATGGCGCAGTGTACACGAATTAATTGAAGTTTGTAAGGCTACGGATAAGTTCATCGCCGAGGGCTTCGTGTGGTACTTGTTGCACGAGCTTGCGCGGGTGTGTAAAGTTGTTGAGGACATTGATATTGTCATTTTACAAAAATGTATCAGTTCACAATCTATCTTTGTCGGCCCATCTGGAGAGCTTCGCATCAATTGCTTCGAGCTGGCCAAGGGCACAAACTCCGGAGACGTCATGCGGCAGATTGGCGATGTCATACAAAGCCTTTGTTTCCGCTCTCACGCCGGCGATCAAAAGATCATGGAGTTCCCTTACAGTGATGACCTCAGATACATAGTGAGCTTCCTGACGGACGATAAACACGCCAACCTGCGGTCAGATGTCGTCCTCTATCATCCAACAGTACTCGTTAATTTGGAAACTAAATGTACATCAAAATGCTTAGGCGAGATTGTTGTCTCTGTGCAACACTCATATTCAATGTCAGAGAAGAACAAATGTGACTCTGAAAAAGCTGTGGTGCTGAGGAGATCAGTTGAGCCTCTTCCTAGGACTCTATTTAACATTGGGGAGAGTCCAGTTTACTGCAATGTTCACAGTCGAGGTGTTGTGAGCAGACAAATAGAAGAGTCATGTTCACCTGAAGGCCCACTCTCGCCTACGCTGGCTGCACTCGCCCTCGAGCTCCCAGGGTTTGTACCTCGCAGCAGAAAGCCAATAACTCGAGCTCTGGAAAAGTACAATAACTGTCCACAGCAAGTTTCAGAGGATACACTTAGTCAACAGTGGATGACGCGCATTGTGGCGCTCAGGCAACGTGAGGAGTCTCTCAACAAGAGGGAGAGGGACCTCATAGCTAAAGAAATAGTAAACAGTCCTTCCACTAAGATAGTATCACTTGATCACTCCTTGGACACTTTGACTTGTGACAATGACAGCAATGGGATCACACTGCCCCCAGTGATAACACAAGCTAAGGGCAATAATAGGGAGTACCTGCCGCGTCGCCGTCGCCCTCGCACCACTTCTTTGCGTTCACGTTCTCGCAGGAAGAGTTACGGATATGAGGATCTCGACAGTTCGCTGTCGGCCGACGCTGGCGACGGCAGCGTCATCATAACTGCTACGAAGTTCACAAAAGACAACATGCCGCGACGTAACATCTTTCCAGAGGTGTCAACAAAGAAAGTACACTTCACATCAACAAACCCATTTGTAGAGAGTGATGATAGTGTTACACTGACTTTCTACGAACTAGAGAATGTTGACAATGATGGCTACCAAGTGCCCAAGCAAGATAAACTTGCTAAAGATATAACCAAGTTCAAATATTTAGATTTGAAAAAGCCACAGACTGAGAAAAGAACTGGTACACAATGGAATCACTCATCACCTTCAAAACAAGCTAAAACTTCTAAAAATGTGTTTGGGGACATCACTAATACTGATCACAGCAGTATGAGGAAGACTCCGTCTAAGACTAGTCTCATGTCTCAGGGCTCTAATAGTTCCAGAATGTCTTTCTTCTCCAGTAAGAGCCAGTGGAGTATGGAGTCGAGTAGCACAAAGATAAGTGATGGCAGTGTGTCGGAGAGGACTCGGTCTGCTCTGAAGCAGGGTGTACTGGAGACTCCTGCCACACCTCATGTCAAGAAGACCAAGAGTCGCAAATCACTATTGAACTTCAAAACACCATTCAAGTTCATGTCTGGCACTAAAATATAAGTCTAGGTGAGTTTATTACAAAATTGTGATTCTAATTTTAGATCTCTTATGAAATGTTTTCTATTGTATTAATAAGGATAATCATAATCAGCTAATTTTAATGATTTAACTACATATGGTTGTGGTTCTTATATCTTTAAGTAACAGTAGCTCTTACTTTGAAGCCTCCTTCTCTGCAGCTCACTATTGATAATTTTTTATAGTTAATAGATTTTTTTATTCATTTTATTGTAAATACATGAATTGAATTACGGACATCAACCCACCCTAACCTTAGAATAGAGAAATTATATGAAAAATATTTTTATATCAATTTTACACTTATGTATTAGCTAGTAGATAAGTATTCTTGTAGTACCTAAGAAAATTACATTAATTACTAAATATTTGACATAATTGTGAGAAGCTCGCCAGGACTTAATGGATTTAACTATAGTTTCTAATTAACATAAAATGCTGCAATGATTATCAACATATTTTAGTCTTTTTTGTCTTCCATTTGTGTATAAAATATAAGTATTATATAATAGTGTTTGCATTCCAGAGTGTGTGCTCCTATTTGACTGTTGTATTAAGGATTTTGGTTGCCATAACTAAGCTAGAGAAATAAGTTTGTAAGTGTAGGAAAAGTGAAAATGTAATAAATATAAGAAAACAGTAATTTGTTTTATTTTATTATCACAATGTTTAATAATTAACAATAATAATTACACAGTGATCCAAATACACTTTGTATGTTTAAATCACTTTCATTAATTCTCATAGTCCTTAGATATGTCCAAGTTAATCATTTCTTCTTATTGAGTGCCTTGTCAGCTCCTTCCACATACTTTTTGGGCAGGCCATACTTCTCGATCAGGAGTTTGGCAACAAAGTGGGTCTGGAACAACACAAAAATTATTTAGTCGGGTTCACTAAAGGTTGGGTGATGGGTGTTTGTTCATTGAATTGGCTTGGTCCAAAACTACTGGACTGATTTGAAAAGTTCTTTACATAAAGCTACATTGTTATCAAGTACCATAGGTTCTATAAGATCACGTTACAAACGGCCAAGTGTGAGTCAGACTCGCACACGTAGGGTTCCGTACTATTATATCAAATGGCAAACGACAATTTGTCTGTCTGTCTGTCTGTCTGTCCGTCCGTCGCGTTTTTCAATTTACATACATTTGCATGAAATATTAAAATATTCTTTTTGAGGCGATACAAAGTTCGTCGGGATAACTAGTCTATTTTTTTCTCCTTGTATTTGTTGTTATAGCACAGCAACAGAAGTACATGTGTGGAAATTTCAACTGTCAAATTGTCATGGTTCGTGAGATACAGCCTGGTGACAGGCAGACGGCTGGAATAGAGTTCTGTTTTACCCTTTCTATTAATTAATCAATCATTTATTTATTGCTGAACACAGGTAAATTATTACAAGGTTATCCTAGATGATACAGGAAGCCTGAGCCTGAGGACTTCCGCTGTGCTCTGCCTCACCGAGCATTCAATATTTATAGGACGATACAATAATGTCATTTACATTTGGGTAGGGTACCCTAAAACTACGATAAATCACCACGCGGGCGGGCGGAGTGTCTGTAATTATATAGTCTTCAATAATTGTGACATCATAAGGGTAACTTACCTGGTCCCCCTGTATCATGAGCTGGTCACACTTAGACCCCGGAGTGCGAGTGACTCCACAGGACGCAGCTACTCCAGTCTGGCAGACGTGGCCCAACTCTAGCAGGCTGAAGCCAAATGACTCAAGGTTTGATACCAGTGTCACCTGGACAGGACAGGACAACCTTATTAGTAATGGGACATAAACTAAACATGTCTGCAATGTAAACATGTCCGAGTATGGTTTGCATTTGTTGCTGATGTTGGATTTTTTTGTTTGAAATGTAACTGACATTCAAGTTTTTGTCTCACTAATTAAGAGCAATAAGAGCATCTAGCTATATTAACCACTTGCAAAACACAAAACAACTGGGGTACCGAGAACCTGGTCGAGTTCAATGCCCGCAAAACACAGGCGTGTGCATTTACTGCGAAGAAATCCCCTTTCCTTCCCCTACCCTCTCTTCAGAATGCATTATTACCAATGAAGGACAACCTTGATATCCTTGGCATAGACGTTCGTCGAGAGCTCAATAATAAAAACTACATCGAAAGATGTATAGGGCTAGCTTCGCGGAAACTAGGAATACTGAATAATGTAAAGAGATTTTTTACACCGGACCAGAGGTGTCTGCTGTACAAGACGCAGATTAGACCCTGCGTCGAATACTGCTCTCACCTCTGGGACGGCTCCGCGAAGTATCTGCTGGACGCTCTCGACGCTATGCAGCGACGGGCTATCCGTATTATAGATTGTCCGGAGGTAACGGGAAGCCTTGAGCCGCTAGTTCAGCGCCGAACAATAGCTTCCTTGGCCGCATTCTACCGTATTTACCACGGCGAGTGTTCTGAAGAGCTCTTCAATCTGATCCCACCCTCTTCCTTCCGATCCCGAACGACTCGTGCCGGGCAGAGATGCCACCCCCACACAGTGGATAGCATGTTCGCGAGAACCGAACGTTTTAAACGTTCGTTTCTCTGCCGAACGATAGCGGCCTGGAACGCCCTGCCTGTGCACGTGTTTCCTCCCACATATAATCCTGGGTTCTTTAAGCGGAGCGTGAAGAGGCACATCAGTAGGTCGTCAAGTTGAGGGCCACTCTTAATAGTAATGTGTGCTGTGAGAGTGGCCCACAATCGCTAGACGTCGTCACGACTTACCACCAGGCGGGCGGCGTCAATTTGGCGAACCAAATATAAATAAAAAAAAATAAAAAAAACAACTTAATTTTACCTCATTGCCAAAGGCTATCTATCTATATCTATCTGTACCATTGTATGTATTTCATTTAGTGTTGTTATACAATTACTTTTCTTTAAATATCTGGGTCTCACTGGACTTGGTCAATTAGGGCATTTATTACTCATGACTTAGGCAGGACATTTTTTTTCAACCGACTTTCAAAAAAGGAGGAGGTTCTCAATTAGACTGAATGTTTTCTTTGAAATTTTTAAGTTTGTTACCTCATATCTCTGGACTGAGCGAACCGATTTTGAATTTTTTTTTTAAATGACATCTATGTGGTCCGTTCCGAAGTGGTCCCATTCCGACAATTATTTGGTCCCATTTCGGTCATTTAGAGTCGGTTGTTGTGTCAATTTTTGATGTGCATTTTTTAATACCGCGCATACGTCCATTGTCGCGGCCGCACCTCTGCAGCTCCGGTGAGCAGATAGAGCTATAGAGAAATTCCAGTGGCGCCGGCGGTCTTAGGTAGGACATAAACTCAGAATTAAATTGGCGGTTGACCTGCTTTTGACACTATCATGTTTCTTCTTCTTGTTTTAAAGTTGTGGATCCATCGTGTGTCGAAGATGTGCACAGAAGAACTAGTCACTGCTAACTAGTTCCAGCAGGGCCAGCAGGGCCAGCATGGCGGTAGAAGGAGTTTGTCGATAACCAATGATGTGGCAAGAAATTTCAAAAAATGTATTGAATAGGTTACGTCATCGACATTTTCTCTACCGCCATGCTCGGTGCTCGCCCGCAGTGCGCAAGTGCAGGACAAGATAAGAAACGTTCGGTATCGCAAGTGTCATTCGTGACCGTGTCAAAAGTACGTCGACCGCCATTAATATTGTTAATTTAGTTAACGACCTAAAGGTAGGTACTTGTGTTTTTGCGGAGCGCGTGGCAGGTTGCCTTTTAGGTGACCTCCGGCGCTGGGCAAATATCGTTTCTTTGTCCCGCACCGCGAACTAGTTCCGAGTAACTAGTTCTTCTGTGCGGGAAATATCAAGCGTTACCTTGACATTGGCGAAATCATCGACGAACATCGACGGAGCCACGTTTTAAAAAAAAGAAGACGAACGAGCTACAGAATAATAGTTTATATTAGTAGTTTTAGAGTTTTCGAAACGAAAATCTCTTATACAACAGTAATGTCCGTCCGTGAACTACTTTCAACTCGAGAACGGTAAGAGCTAGAGACTCAGTGTAAACGTCAATCGTCTCAACATGGTCAAATACCTCTAAAATGAACTTGACCTTTGACCTCTAATCGCAAGGTCAAGGTCAAATCGAGAACGGTAATAGTTAGAGACTCAAGACCAGCTGCGATCAACTCAGTATGGTCAAAGACCTCTAAAGTGATGTTGCACTTTTTTTTTAAATTTTTTTTTTAGATTTTATGATAAAACTTTCGAAAGCTCTAAAATATTTGGCAAACTTTTGCCATATTTTTAACTTGTTTTTATACATTATAGTAATAATATCTACCTTCTTGTTCCCGCTCCTGTTGGCCACCTGCATACGGACGGGCTCCAGCTTGGTCTTGGTCAGTCGGACTGTTCCGTCAGAGAAGCGCATCTCTGTGGCGGGAGTCATGCGAGCCAGGACTGACGCCAGGAGGGCCTCCCATCGCACTGCGTCCTGAGGGGAATATGCGGCTGATATTCATTGTCAAATCTATTAGAAAATGTTATTACTATACCTAACCCCAAATAGATTGATATAAAAGGTCATCGACACCGAAGTAACCAATACAAAATGAACGCTCGCTCGCCATTCGCCAGCCCCGAGCGAGGTATAACGGGATGTTTATAGTGAACATTGTGTTTGTTTGTTGTTGGCAAATGTGTGTAAAGTGTTGTCAGTTATGAGTTAGATAAGAATATGTATACAAACTTGGCCAGTCGTTTTGTTGGGTCCACTTAAAGGGAGTAAGTTAATTACTATTGACAGGCACTATAGAAAATAAATGCAACTTAACAAAATTACGTGGTAAATTTAACAATGTAATGTCCACACCAGATTGAATTATATTAATTAATAAATATATAATATGTTATTAAGATATTGATAAAAAAACACAATCTAGTAAATTGTCGAAACTCGCGATCGACTCTTCTCAAGACCATTGCCATACAACGTGGCAATGCTGCCAGCTTTCTGGGAACATTGCCAGTCGGCGACGAGGCGGAGGAGTTCTTCGACGCCTGTATACTGTATACACCTCGTGTAAATAGTATTTTCATCTACTGTTAATTATCTTTCTTGTGTACTTATTGTAAATATATTAGATAATATCCAGTAAATTAAATAAACTAATGGTAATAAAATGACAATATACGATAGGGTATCGAACTCACCCCGGGCGCGGCCCCGGCCCCGGCCAGTGCGGCCAGCGGCGCGTCCACGGCCACGGCCCCGCGCGCCTCGCTAAGGCCGCGCGCGCGCACGTGCCGCGCCACGCACGCGCGCACCTCCGACGCGCTCAGCGCCACGTGCTTTCTATATAACACACATTTATATAAACTAGTAGCTGAGTGATCGAAATTCGATCATAATTATAAAAAAACTAAAATCTATAAATATAGAGATATTAAAAGCGATAAAAGCATTTAGGTATTATTTGAAAGGAATTAATATAAATTTTGAAAGGGCAATGACCAATATTGGTACCATACTTCGCCAGAAATGAATCCTGTGTGATACTCGTATGTTGGAGAACAATATGAGAATTCAATAGCAAAAAGAATCAGGTCTATAACAGTAACTGAACAAAGTGACAAGTGACAAGTGACACGTGACACTTGTCACTTGTCACTTGTCACGGGGACTACTAGTTGTAGTTTTGATAGTACTTACTCGTATATTCTTCTGAGGCGTTACCTATTTTGTATATTTAACGAAGGTAGGTCTCTTAGATCTTCTCAGGAGAACCAACTGACCGAACCAGCGATAGAATCATTTTCAAATCGTTATTATGTACTTAATTTAGTATTTTTATAATATTGCTTGACATGAAATTGGAAATTTTTGACATTCCTACGTGCTCTTTATGTGCCTTACGAAATTGATTCTCTGACTCTCTGTGAAGTGGTCGGTCCTCCGAGTGGTACTTAACAATGGAAACAATAATATGTCCAACATAAAATACCTTCTTTTAACAAAAACAACGCCTGATTAAACAACAACAGCCAGTTTTTAAAAACGCTCTAACTTGGTTCGGTTACGGTTGGTAGACTTGTTTCTTTTGACTATTGATATCTCGTAGAGTCCTCTAACATATCCTTTATGTTTATTTTTTAGCGAAAAGAAAAAAAAATACCAACAATGTATGGAAAATAGTAATTCCCCTTTGTTCAGTAATGTTTAACATCCAATTTTCTGGCCGAGGCATCGATCAAATATTAGAAATATTTTTTCCCGATATATTTTTAGTTTCCAGTAGTACAGCGCGAAATTTTAAAGATATTTGCCACACCCCTGTCCGTATAATAATAAAATAGATCTTACTTGTGCGCCAACACATCGCTGACGGCCGCAGTGACGCAGTACACCTCACGCACTGCCGGCGGCACATAGTCGGCGGCACCCTGCGGCTCGGCGCTCGCCTGCATGCGCGTGCGCACGTCGCGGGGCACCGCGTGCCGGCGCAGGGCGGGGTGCGGCCAGTGGACGGCGGTCAGGGCCGACACGCCTCGCTCCACCTCGTGGACCTCTAGTAGACCTTCCTTGGAAGGAGAAGGGGCCATACAATAGGGTGGACAGACAGACAGACAGACAGACATACATCAATTCAGTAATTTCGTTGCTCCCACGTAATATGGCAAGCCTATCGCCGTTACCCGGCAATTTATAAAATCCATTATCACTGTAACTAAATTTCCACTAGCCAGGACAGATGTTACATACCAGTAAATATAATCTCAGTAGTCCGAGTGAAGCTTTACACATAAGATCAGAGAGAACGTATCTTATCTACTAGGTATTCGCTGGAACGCTTACGGTTACACGGTAACTGTTACATCGAAATAATAAAGACGAAGCTGACGGAATCTTAACATAACCTAAGATACAAAAACAAAACACTTTTCAGCAATGGCGCGAGCCAACAATTAACTTTCAAACGCTGCATTTAAAAATTTTAATTTCACGCTCGAGGCAACAATCAAATTTCTTAAGCACTGTCAAAGATGTTTCTTTAATGCTTAATAGGTAACTCAAAAATTAATAGGTATCCCAAGGGGATAGTTAGAGAACTGACTGGCGAAATGTAGGCGATATGAACACATAACGCCCACATTTCGCCAATTAGTATTAATCCCACTTAATAAGGGACGAGCCTATTGCCGTGTGACAACAGTCCCATCCCAACACTGGACATCCTCGCAAGTCTGGTCCCTCTGTAGGTGAGGGATGAGTTGAACCCTCGGATATATTGTATTCAATAAATATTTAATCCTAACCTATTGTAGTATCGGGTTTTATTCTTGTACCTACTAGTAGTCGCGGCGAATTGTCACGTCAGAATAAACTTATATTTAAACCTATCAAAATAGTTCCAAATCATTCCACCCATTGTCGAGTTGTGTAAAAGTACTTATATCTATATATATATATAGAAGAACAACTTGTCCCGGCGAACTTCGTACCGCATTCATTTTTCTGTTCCGCATAACATTTTTTTTCTTCCATAAGATCCTTCTCCTGATAATTACGAACACAACAAAAAAAGAATAAGCGAAATCGGTCCAGCCGTTCACGCGTGATGTCGTGACCAAGGGAAATAGGGATTCATTTTTATATATAGAGATAGATAATGAATTAGATAGATACAAGAAGGTATTCTGGTGATAGTGATGCACAAATAGATATTACCTGCTGCATAGCCTCGAGGAACTTGCCCACCTTCTTGTGGGTAGACTTCTTGACGTCCACCGTCCTGTCTGCGGGACACACGCCCATCATGTTCCTTCAATAACAAACACTCATATAAATACACTACATCATCGTCATACAAAAATCGGTCAAGTGCGAGTCGGACTCTCGCACGATGGGTACCACCACCATTACAAAATATTTATTGAGCAAACAAAAAGGTTCATACAATATGTTTCCACGGGTTGCAACAGACACATTATAGTTAGATAATAACCGTGTTTATGAAATGAAAGTTAAGATCTGTATTACTTCGTTATAGTGGAATTATCGTTACGTGGGAGCAACATAATTACTGGATAAGTGCGAGTGTCTACCCCTTTAGGGATATAGGCGTGATGATATGTATGTAAGTAACTTGTATTATGAATGCTCACTTGTATAGTAAGTTAGTCTTGAAGGGCAACTCGAGAGTCTTGCCGTCCAGCTTCAGGTAGGACAGGAGACACCAGCGCAGGAGACCGTCCGGGTCCGACGGGATACTAGGCTGGTCTGACTCTTGACTATCGCCTGGAAATATATGATAACGTTTAAGAATAAAACAGAGTGCGAGACGAACTCGAACGTACAGAAGCCTCCTTAAATATTTTTTTATATTCCGTTTTTTAGTATTTTTTGTTATTTTAGTTATGAAAATTTTCAATTTCTAACTATCATGCTTCATGACATATACCTCACGTCACATAAAAAGAAGTCTGACCTTCCCTTCGAGTTGCTCAGTAGACGATTTATCGATCTATATGGCGGTAACAGCGAGTAAGACTGAGAGTTCCGATGCGCAAAAACCTCTGCCATCTCGCCCAGCGTTCTCTCGAACACCAGTATACAGCCCTTGTCGGTGTCTTAGTAATAGGGTCCCGCTTTAGGCCGGGTTTCCACTGACGCGGAGCGGGGCGGAGAGGAGCTTAGCGGTGCACAAATTGACCAATCACTATGCTCGAAATCTCCGCTCCGCTTCAATGGAAACAGTACGAGCGGGGTGGAGCAGAGCTGGGCGTATATTCATAATAAAAATACGCACCGCATAATAACCCAGCCCTACCCTTTAGGTACAGTTAGGTACACTTGTATTCAGTGCCATCTAGCGTTAACGGACTGAACTAAGTTGAATGAACTACTCTTAATGCTGAATCGCGCTAGAGAAGTTATCAACATGAATAACATAACAGTTTAATACGGTTTAACCACTGCTCGCAACACATTGGAACTAATTAAAGTTAGTTTATATGTGTAACGAGTGTCAAACTCAAACTCAAAAATATTTACTAATATTGGTTATAAAATAACACTTATTAACGTCAGCACGAATTTACATTTCAAGCCAGATTCGCAAAGCAACGGGTGGAGCCAAAGAGAAAAGAACCTGGCAATAAAAACAATCGGCCACTCTTTTCCAATCATCAGTAACTTCATTCATAGTATATAAAACACACAACGTATCTAGCAAGGTGTAGCAACTAATACACTACGCGTTGTGCATGTAATACGTGTAATTTACAAAATTCATTTTCAATTATGTCCCCACAACACATTCGAATAGCATGAAGATAATTATGTAAGTGTATTGTACGTAGATCACACTATAAGTTTTGCGTAACTTAAAAAAAAAAACATGTTAAAACCAAAATATTATGTTTATTGCTTTTCAAAATACTCTCCTTTACATTTTAAACATTTTTTCATGCGATCGAACCATTTTTTAAAACAGGAGGACCACAGATCTGAAGCCATGTTTTCTACGTGCTGACTGAACGCTATCACTGCCTCTTCGGAGTTGGTAAAAGTGAAAGCTCTTATCAAATCTTTGATTTTGGGGAAAATACAGAAATCACAGGGTGCTAAGTCGGGGCTATGCGCAGGATGGGTGACGAGTTGTACTTTTTATGAAACTAAAAATGACTTTTTTGTTGGCCGTGTGTGAGGAAGCGTTGTCATGATGTAGGAGAACGCGGCTTTGGTAATCTTTCGCGAACTTTTTCTAACACCCTGGGTAAACAAATGGTAGAATACCACTCGGCATTAACACTCTTTTGATCTTCAAGTAGAATTGTACAGATGCGACCCGTAGCTGAGAAAAAAAACGCGATCATTTTTTTACCAACGTTTCTCGCCCGCCTCACTTTTGTTGGCTTGTTCTCATTTTCAAACACCCATTCACAAGATTGCTGTTTTTTTTCGGGTTCAAAACAATAAATCCACGTTTCGTCTCCTGTGACAATGTCACAAACAGCATTAGAATGTCCGTGGTCGTACTTCAGTAGCATCTGTGAGCACCCACCATTCCACGCGAGCCCGCTTCTGCTCCGCTGTCAGTTCATGAGAGATCCAACGACAACAAAGTTTCCGAACTTTCAATTCTTCGTGTAAAATTTTCTGGATTTGACTCATACCAATCCCCAATAGTCCTCGAATTGTCTCATAGGTAATCCGCGGGTTTTCTTCAATTAACCGCTTAACAGTAGCCACATTATTTTCGTTGACGGCAGTTGAAGGCGGGCGGCCTTCACGAAATTCGTCATGTAAAGAAATTCGACCTCTCTCAAATTCAACAAACCATCGCCTCACGGTGCTCAAACAAGGTGCTTCCCTCCTAAAAGCATTTTGAAGACGAGCGGCAAAGTCTTGCGAAGAGAGAGAACTTTTAAAATCATAAAAAATCATCGCTCTTAAATCTTTTCGACTTAATTCCATTTTCGTTGCATACGTAGAACTTTGATGTGTGATAAAAAACAATTGACAAATTATTTCCCGCCAATTGTTTTTTTTATTACTAAGAAGGTTGCAACGTTTAAAAAAATTTAACATTCGAAATTCAAATAGTTCCGATTAGCTAGAAGTGCAAAACTTTTAGTGTGCCCCATGTAGAACTCGTTTGATAATGAATTAATGCCAAATGGCAAATTTCTATACTTACTGAAATTATAAACAGAGGATAACACATAGCCTATAACACTCAAGCAAAATGTACTTAGCATAGTTACAATTTTCCAAATCGGCTCTGCAAAGTGTGGGTCCTGTAAGCACCTTTGCCTACTTCCTCGGGTATATACAGGGTGTTACGTAAGGGTTATATCAACCCGAAGACACCCCCATCAGCTGATCGCCCAGAGCGCCTTTTGATATGTTTCGACCGCAAAACAAGAAAAAAAAAGTTCATCATAAAAAAATTATATGCGTTATTTCAAATCAAAACTAACATGTCCCGCTTGACGTACTTACTAATAGACAATGGTGGGCGGGGCGGGAGGCTGCGTCAAACACGACGGAGTCGGTGTCCTTTGACGGCGTCCAATACTAAGAAATTTCAAACGGCGCGACCTTGATACGAAACAGAGACAAAATGTTTCTACCAGGAGAAAGAGAGTAGGTTTTTCACAGGCGCGCTTTATTTGTACTACTTATTTGATGTCAATGACCGAATCAGCTGATTTTAGCTAGTGTTGTTCAAACAAGAGTGTTTTATTCGGTAATAATGTTTTTTTTTCAGGATGATTTTTTTTCTTGTTTGGCGGTCGACACATATCGAAACGGGTTCTGGTCGAACAGCTATATACACCCTGTATATAGGCGTGATGTACGTCTATGTCTAAAAAGTATAGTCACCTTTTATATTATTTGTTTCTAGATCAACAATCTCTCCACAATTATTTGAATCATCGATTAATCTGGGTTCGTTGATAACTGTTGGACTCTCTTCAGGCTCGGGAGTGATGACCTGAGGTACCTGGGGCGGGGGGCGAGGTGCCGGTCGCCCCAGGGCTGGCCACTCTTCCTTCACCGGTGGTGGTTGAATGCGTAACTGGAAGGATAACAGGTAATCTTACTTACTGTTTGCTTTAAGGGCAAGGAATTAAGGGGATGTCCATAAATTACGTGAGAATCTTATCGAGTTTCCAGATGTTTGAGTAAATTTAGTTAACTACCTAAAGAACAGACAATAGTCTTACGTAGGGTACAGGGGGTCCCCGCGATTATCACGTCATTTTTTTTTCTTCCTTTATTACGCTAGAGACTATGGCCCGTATAATACATGATGTCCAGCGATAAGAGTATTCACGCTCAGACTCACAACGTAATTACGTAGGTCCACCAGGGTGAGCGGGAGTCTGAAAATCGCCCAAAAACGCGTCACGTAATTTATGGGCGCCCCTTAATATGAAGAAAATGTTACCCAAATTACCTGACTAACTTCAGCAGTGATACTTTCTGTGACATCTCCTTGACTGTACGAGGCTACACCCAATTTTGGTCGCTCAATCTTATTGAACTTGTTATCTTTGCAGAGCTGGTCACCGACCACATGGTATGTTTCTAAACATACTCCACTGGAAACATACAGTTTTTAAACTTATTGAAATGTATAATGAAACCTGTTTATAGAGATGATAAGAATCTCTTAGATAAGCCAAACGAGGCTCCAACTCATTCATTACATATATTGATATGAATGTCTAAGGAAACCTGTTTATAAAGATGGTTACAATCTTTTGGGTCAGTCAAATGAAGCTCTTTCAGTACATTTGCCAGATTTGTTTAAATACTAATCTTTATTAATGTTCAAATCTTCTTATAAATAAAAATGAATTGCCGTTTGTTTGTCTTGCTAATACTTGACAATGTCTAGACAGATTTAGCTAATTTTGAATATTCATAGTATTTCAAGGAAGGTTTAAAAGCATTAAAAGAGGCACGAAGGTCGTCAGGACAGCTAATTTAATAATATAAATGCGAAAGTAACTGTCTGTCTATCTGTTAAACTTTCAGACCTAAACTACTGAATCAATTGAAAGTAAATTTGTTACAGAGATATTTAACAGCCTGTCTCATATGTCCTGACATAGGCTACTTTCTATCATAGTAATGTGATACCTTGATAATTGGGAATGAGAGAACTATTTCATCAGCTAGTGATAAGCTAAACATACAAATTTCTAGCGGTGTAAAGGGTCCTACCAAGATCCCAGGGCCCCAAATCAATAAAGTGGGGTCAACAGATGAGGCACATTTTACACAATCATTCTTCTATCCTGATGACAGAAAAGAAAAAATACCGGTCAGTACTCCTAATAAGTCACTTGAACTGATTCATGCACTCTGTCCTACTCTTCTTTTCCAACCGAGTGAGCAAAGCAACTACAGTCTGGACAAGACAATTTTAATTGAAACTTGGCACAAGTGTTCCAACACGTTTTTCATCATGAGATGAGAGATCTTGATTGGGAAATGGTGGGACTAAGCCCAAATAATATTTTAAACTTTTGCAGGCTCTGCTGACCGATATCGGTAACCACACACACATATCACGCCTATATTCCGAAGGGGTAGGCAGAGGCGCATTACACACCCACAATTTGCCAGTATTATTAGTCCCACGTAATAGGGGGCAAGCCTATTGCCGTCTCCGGGCACTCTAGAAAGTGGGTTATGTCCAAAATGGCAGAATTAATGTAAAAAAATAAGCAGCTATATCTTAGATAAAAAATACTATAGATATTGGATTCAGTACAAATACAACGCGGAATCTTGGCACTCGAATACTATATAGGTAATTATTACAAATACCATCTATAAAATAAACAAGATTGTACATTGATGGTTGACATAGAAATAATTCGTAATAATTAATACAAAAGCATCAATGTACAGCGCCGTTGTTGCATCCCTCGAGAGTCAGCAAGCGGAATAGGAACTTAGTACGGCGCGCGGTTGAAGCGCGCAGGTGTGCAATGACCGAGGTGAAGTGGTGACGTTTTTAAAGCACTGATCGGTAATCTAGGTATTTTTGATCTAAGAGCTATATTATAATTTTGAAAACTAAATTTGAAACCTGTTGCCTTGCCATGAAATGTTGATAAAAGGCAACAAAATCTTACATGCCAGCCGCTATGGCACAGCCAATTAAAGTCCTGGGCATCTTGGAATTGGTAACCACTGGTAACGTATTATTTAAATAATAGACCCAACTCACGCAACTAGGAGTAACATATCTGCGCTAGACATAAGGGCTTTCCCTATAATCCCTGCAGCAGTATTAGCTTCTGTACATAGTGCGATAACTGTGTTACGCTGGAACAACGGAAACCCTGCACCTCCTGCAGGTGTTACTACACCAGGGAGGTATAACGGAGCACCGCCTTGGACCTGCGAAGATAATATAACATTTTAAAGTTTTTCTTACACTACTTGCTTGTATACACAGGTAACTATAGCAAATGTAAGGGGGAGTGCAGTGTATGAAATCTGTATTTGGCAATTGTACAACAATTTCGATACAATGGAAAAAGATAATTTAGCCCCTTATATAAAAAATAATAAATCCTGATCCTGATATAATAAATCGTATAATCACTAAAACAATGGTTTTAGTGATTATACAATTTATAATCACTAAAACAATGGTTTTAGTTTTAGTTATAGATTTGCTTTTCGGTATGAATTTATTTTTAGATCAACATAGATTGAGTAGGAGACAGAAATATAAATATATTGACACTAGAATTTTATGAAAAGCATAATTTGTCTTTAACTGTGATAGTCAAGTTTTACTCCTGATAAAAAATAATAGTGACAGAGCCTAAAAGTTGGTATACAAGTTAGAAAATGACTCAAAATGATACCTTTGAAAGCACAAGACTGTGAATAACAATGACAGGAACTAGATCTGGCACCTTCCACAGGGCACAGACAGTGGGCAGCAGCCGCTCTTCGGTCTCTATCATCATTGGCACACTATCCACTACATACACGTTCACTGTGTCACCTAAGTGGAGGATCACTTTCATACAAGTACAGCCAGATTTAGCAGGCACCAGCTGCTTAATTTGCACGTCAGTAGCTGCAGGAAATGCATCTTGTATACGCTGGGACAAATGTTTTCTGCAAATTCATAGCAATAGATTAGAGAAGCACTCATAAATCAAGACAAATATAGAAGAATAAAATGATTTAATTCTCACTTTTCTGAATTCTTTAATGTGGTGTTCGATTTTAGTTTATAAGGTTTCGCAAACATGTTGGGAAGTAAAAAACAAGTAAAACACGAGAATTTAAGGTGAAATTCACATGGAAAGGCAGTTAAATTGAACACAGCGCGGCGAACCAGGTGTAATGGAGTGACAGCTTTGGTGTGGTCAGTGGTCTTTTCTACTTTACCACATACTTGATCTCGTAACACGTCACTGTAATATTTGTAATCCTTCATTCGGTTGCCCTTTTGTTGTTATTTTAATAAATATACAAATCAAATACATTATTAACAATACCTAATCTAATTTAAAAAACGTGAAATAAAATTTAAGATTACGTCACAGCATTACTTTTATCCTAAATATAGGGTAAATTTCTAAATTTGCATCCCAGTGGTTTTTCCAATATGACAGTTGATAATGACATATCACCGGCAACGGTTCGTGACGGCCCGGGTGACAGATTTCTGTCATCAAACCAAAAGTGACACAAATTATAACGTTTAGAAACATGGTAGCGATTTCAAGATAAAACAAAAATCTCTAAAAGTTATAGAACCAGTTACCACTTGAAACAGTACCTATCCTTAATGCCGATGCTTATTTAACCCATCCTACAAGCAGAGTTTTCCATGTTGTTAGGTACATCTACATGCCTACACTTGCCGAGGCGATGGTCTGGGAACATAAAAAACCAGCAATAGTAGGGGGCATGCCTATGACGTAGGCCACGTTACGTTTTTCCATCAGACTAATCGCTGATATTATATCATCATTCACCGAGCCTTTTCCCAACGCAGTTGGGGTCGGCTTTCCAGTCTAACTGCGATTCGGCGGAACTTCGATATTTTCCGTGGAGTGACTGCCATTTGACCTCCACAACCCATGGGTGATACCGCAGTTCTGTAGTTAGACCGGTCTGCGGATTTTTGATTTAGGGCTCCAACTACCCCTAACGACTGTCATAGATATGACAAGGCTGCCTGGTTGTAACACGAATTGCTCCTTTCTAAATAACTCTGTATTAGATTTTAGATGAAATATTTTGGAAAAAAGCCGAACTGAGTTTCTTGCTCTCGTTTTCGGGCTCTTCTTAGTCTCGTTGCATTTTGGAACCCTCGGTAGAGTCACACCAACTTTTGACGAATCTAAATAATTTTCTAAAAATTTCAAAGATAATAAACGTTATTTTATTTTATTTTATTTAGATGTTCGTATGACTGAGTATGACAACCGGGACCGACGGCTTAACATGCTCACCGAGGCACGGAGCGGTCTCAATTGTCTTAAGAAATGGTCACCCATCAGTGTTAACATTGTCGGTTACCACTACACCACGAGCCCCTCTATGATATAAATCGCTGATACGTAGGTCACACTATAAGTTTTGCGTAACTTAAAAAAAACAACATGTTAAAACCAAAATATTATGTTTATTGCTTTTCAAAATACACTCCTTTACATTTTAAACATTTTTTCATGCGATCGAACATTTTTTTAAAACAGGAGGACCACAGATCTGAAGGCATGTTTTCTACGTGCTGATCGAATGCTACCACTGCCTCTTCAGAGTTGGTAAAAATGAAACCTCTCATCAAATCTTTGATTTTGGGGAAAATACAGAAATCACAGGGTGTTAGGTCGGGGCTATGCGCAGGATGGGTGACGAGTTGTACTTTTTCGGAAGTTAAAAATGACTTTGTTTTTTTGGCCGTGTGAGAAGAAGCGTTGTCATGAGAGAACGCGGCTTTTGGGTCGTCATTCGGGAACATTTTATAACACCATGGGTAAACAAATGGTAGAATACGACTCGGTATTAACACTCTTTTGATCTTCAAGTGGAATTGTACAGATGGGACCCGTATCTGAGAAAAAAAACGCGATCATTTTTTTACCAACGTTTCTCGCCTGCCTCATTTTTGTTGGCTTGTTCTCATTTTCAAACACCCATTCACAAGATTGCTGTTTTTTTTCAGGTTCAAAACATTAAATCCACGTTTCGTCTACTGTAACAATGTCATAAACGGCATTAGAATGTCCGTGGTCTTACTTCAGTAGCATCTGTGAGCACCATTCCACGCGAGCCCGCTTCTGCTCCGCTGTCAGTTCATGAGGGATCCAACGACAACAAAGTTTCCGAATTTTCAATTCTTCGTATAAAATTTTCTGGATTTGACTCATACCAATCCCCAATAGTCCTGGAATTGTCTCATAGGTAATCCGCGGGTTTTCTTCAATTAACCGCTTAGCAGTATAGCCACATTATTTTCATTGACGGCAGTTGAAGGCCGCCCTTCACGAAAATCGTCATGTTAAGAAACTCGACCTCTCTCAAATTCAGCAAACCATCGCCTCACGGTGCTCAAACTAGGTGCTTCTCTCCCAAAAGCAATTTGAAGACGAGCGGCACAGTCTTGCGGAGAGAGAGAACTTTTAAAATCATAAAAATCATCGCTCTAAAATCTTTTCGACTTAATTCCATTTTCGTTGCATACGTAAAACTTTGATGTGTGATAAAAAACAATTGACAAATGATTTCCCGCCAATTGTTTTTTTTTATTACTAAGAAGGTTGCAACGTTTAATATAATAGAGTATTAGGTAACAGGCAGCGCCAGGCAGTGCGAGGCGTGGAGGTAGTAAAAAACCACTCGCACTCCCGCCGCAACATGCATTCAACTATATGGTTAAGTAAGTAGGTACCCAAAGATGGGGTTTGTCGATAGGGATCTCAATCTAACGATATTGCCACTACCCACTTCTGCATGAAGTAGTGCATGAGCAGCAGCTGTTCTCTCTGAGACAGTCTTGATAATGCCTCGTTTAGAGGCGAAACAATTGTCGACGTTTTGTTGTCCTTTTGATTCTGCGAAAAATTAATGCTATTAATTAATGCTAAACAGTTTTTTCTTAAAAAAATTTTTACTTACCATTGTTTTATATAGGTATCTATCAAGAAATGGTCACCCACTGGCTACATGTGCAGATGTGCCTAACCTTTGCAAAGTGTTAACCTAGTCGGTTACCACTAGGCCACGAGCTCTTCAAGGAACATGTAAAGGAAATGTAAAACTATTTTCATACTTAGGTACTATCACATTTTACTGCTAACAATAGCTCAGTGAAATTGATAGACGGTTCGTGTGCACTTGCGTAACTGTGTTTTTATTTCAATGTTCACGATATCGGATCGAAGAATTCGGAGATAGCACCAAGCTATGATTATATGCACTGCTAAAGTCACAATATGACTTGAATGATTTAGAAAATAAGAATTTGTCGACTAGGCATAAAGAACAGCAGCTCTCAGCAGTATTCCTACGTAAGAAAGTATATGCACATAATTAAAAAAAAGAAAAATATATGTATATACATAATATGTTGGCTGAGGCCCAGTTCGCTCCATTAATATTTATAAAAAGTGAACCTATTAAAAACGACAGCCTCCCAGTGCGCATTGCAGCTATTTTATAAATTCAGTTTTAGTGAAACCAAATATAGTAGGTACTATCAGTTAGACACTGAAATGCAGCCCATTGCGTTTTTTAACGGAATTTATAATTCGGATCTTGTTATTTTATCTCGTTATCAGTTTCAAAATAAAACAGAATGCCTTAATGATGCTTTTCGGTACTAAAAGGCTGTTTGCTTTCTGACTCAGAGATTTAGAGTAGTGCTATTCTGGTAACCTTTTTAGTCGGCGAAAATGAGGAGGAGGAGGTTAAATGTTCTGTAAATATGATTTGTTGATTAAATCATTTCATAAACAAAAGACGCGTAATTTACCTTCTGTTTGGCCCGAGGTTTCGGCCGAGTTACATCGGGCCATGGTTACAGGCTAACTGGAGCCGGCGGCGTCGATAGCGTGAGGCGCGGGCAGATTCTCCTTCGACCCTCACCGGGTCTTGATATTTCTGCGGTACGTTGTTAACACGTTGTAAACAGAAGGTAAATTACGCGTTTAAGTCCCGAAATCGTAAATAGTATAATGAATTCAGAACGCGAAAATTTAAAAGAAATGACTTAGCGTCATTTCTTCAACTATACAGGCGCTTTTGTAGTTAGTCTAGATTCTGTGGCACAGTTTCTGTAAGTACTACTTTGCTACATAGTGGCCTACTCCCGTTGCTAAAGTGTTCGTGCCTCCCGGCGGCTCTGTTAACCGGGATGCTTTAAACTGCCCCACTTTTCTTAGGCTTAGTTTTAGTTGCGACATCATTTCTTGCGGCGAATTGAAAAGCTTTCTTTAAAAGACCTACTCGCATAGTTTTTAGCACAACCTAGAAGCTTTATAACGTTTTTTTTTATTTTGAACTGAGATTGTTTTTAATTAGAAGTGAGTGTTAATGTTTTGAGTTCTAGGGTTAAACACAAATAGTAGCATTGGCCATTGGCATAATCTACTTCACAGTCTAGTTACTGTAAAACTGTAAAGTGTGCAAGCAATAGAGTAATTACCCACCTAATATTAATTAAGCAATCGCCTAAACAAAACCATCTTGCCAGTGGCGTAACTACAGGGTGGCAGGGCTGGCCAATTGCCACGGGCCCCCGACCTAATGGGGCCCCCAGACCCTAGAGCAATTGTAAAGAACTTAGGGAGGTAAGTACTTAAAATCAAATAAATCAGATACACTAAGACATGAGCGACGCACAGAGGAAGAGTCCCAAATTCTGTTTGTTATTTGCGGAGGGCTCTAAGGCGTATTCTTTGTTTGACTGTCGCAACATTTGGTGCCAATAAAACGGTTGGCGCGTATTGTTACAAGTACCTACTGACTTGTGAATACAATGCGTATCATCCGGACATCTGGTGCCGGCACAAATACCGGCGGAATATTGATCGGGCCGCCGCGCCGCTCGTCGCTTCGATTGTGTAGTAGAACACGATAAGGAAGTGATGGCGCCTGGGAGAGGGGCTCTGGCGGCAGTGAGCACCTGAGAGCCCCGCATGGATCCGCCTTGCTGGAACCAGTCTGGCGACTGGTAGCGCTTGAGTGTAGCGTACACTCGTGCCCCTGACAGAGAATGGCCGTAAGCGCCCGCCGCTCACAATACTACTTGAGGAGGGTGGGAGCCTTTGTGTTTCGGGATCGTTGCTTTTGTGTCGTTCAGGGAGGGCCAGCCCCGGGGTCGTAGCCTTCCCTTTGCCGAGTCGCCATCTATTCACAGTATCTGCCTATCCAGTGACTCGGCTAAGACCAAGGAGAAACACCGTGGGACTCTTAGGTATACTGGACTACCCACTAAACCACCATAGTGTGTAGTCCAGTATAACTGGGAGTCCCACACAAAGCCATCCTGCTACGCGTAAAAAACTGCTTTAGTGGAAATAATGACTAGCTAGATTGCGAGTTGATACCCCACCGTCCTCCTCCAGCGATTCGAGATACAATTCGACTCTCAAAGATTTGGGATAATCCCCGACCGACCTTTGCCACCTTGATAGAGGTGGCAAAAGTCCACCGGCGCTCTGGGGTTATTCTTTGAGGGCCTACCCGTATGTGACTCCCGCGCCTGGCAGTACGAGGCGGAATTAATAGAAAAAAGGCACTGACATTATAATCTGCCACACTTATACATTTTTTATAGGTGTCATCACTGATGGTCACAGTCGAGTGTCATCCCTAAGAGGGTGGACCCCCCCTCCAGCCCCCCTAGCTACGCCACTGCTGATAGGGCCCCATCCAAAGGATTTGCCACAGGCCCCAGACTGTCTAGTTACGCCACTGCATCTTGCCATAATAAAATACATTAGCGAAATTAATGAAACGTAGATACAATTTTAAAAACTACGACTGGTAATTTCAAAGACGCATTTCAAACTAATAAAATGTTATAATAATAGGATCGATAAGACGCATTATCCAGATAAATCTTATGTAGGTGTTAAACACGAGTTATGGACATTATTCGTGATAATTATTTAGCATTTAGAGTAATTACGTGCAGTTCCTGGTGAGAAGTACCAGGCGGGTAGCAGTCTCGCGGAGGTGGCGTGGGTGGGTGTTTACAAAAACATAGTTCCAATGAATATGTATGACTGATGGTGTTGTGAGATCCTATGTGAGATCTTGGTTACCATAATATTTATTATCATTTCGAAAATATTGACAGACTTTTTATTATAATTATAAACTACTTTCATGCTCGCGTGAATATTTTTCGTTCCCAATTCACACAGATAAACAGTAGGTACCGATACTTAAAAAACCAGCCAAGTGCGTGTCGGACCACGCACAATATAGGGTTCCGTAGTTACCCATTATAGGCTCTAACAGCTAACTCCTAAATTACCAAAGTTATCTGGACCGTTATAGTTTTCCTTAAGTTCACTACCATCATGATTTTTTTCAGATTCTTCGCGCTAGCAGTCTAGCGATTTTGCTGGATGCTCTCTTTTATCACCTAAATAAAAAAAATTGTTTTAGCAATCTCCCAATGTTTACAAAATAGGTACCTATCTAATCATACACAACACGATGAGGATGACGCGAGAAAAAAATTTATCCCCACTTTACTTGCAGGGGAGGTACCCCAGAAAAAAATATTTTTCATAATTTTATTGTAGCACATTGTCGAAATATTAAATACATTTATCCGTGCTAAATTTCATCTTTCTAGCACTAACCGTTTGGGAGGAAAGCCGAGGACAGACGAATGGACAGATGGACATGACGAAACTATAAGGGTTCCGAGACTTACTACGGAACCTTAAAAAGTGAAATACAGCAGACAGGAATAACGCGGCTACATGGGAGGAATTTTCTGAATTTGTTTAGCAGTTTCTAAAACTACAAACAAAAATACATAATGTTCCATTAGATAAATAATAATAACATAATTTAGTATAAGTATTGATTGATACACCATGAATGACCATGATTACTCTAAGCACACCCTCATGCATTACCTGCAAGGGTACTAAGGCGTCATAACCAGGAAAGGGTGTGTTCAGGAGTGGTCGGTGGTCGGAAGTGCGGCGCACCCTAGTGTCCGGCGACTGGCGAGTCATTCTATGACTCAACAGGTGTTTGATATTGGGCCAAATTAGTTATTATTGTTACTGGAATATAGCAAACGATTCAATATAATAATATGAAAGCTTCGTAGCAAAATAAAATTTAGCTAGTTAATGTACTTTTCCCTGTCCCCTTGTGGAAACAGCCTTGGGATATGCAGATTTATTATTATTTATTTTGAACTACCCGGACTACAGAGATTTATATTGCTGTGCGGTTGGATTTTGTTTTGAAATAAAGAGTGGTTGTGGGTTTCTTTTTCCATAGGGCTCGATAATGGCAATAGGCCTGTCCCCCTATTACGTGGGACCAACAAATTTATTGACAAAGTGTGGGGGACTGTTTAATGCACCTCTGCCTAACCCTTTGGGGATGTAGGCGTTATAATTAAGTATGTAGGTATGTTAATTTAATTAGTAACTCATTATTAGTCAAAAAAATATTTTATTTAAGGTCGAAACGGTAAAATAGCACATTGTGGCCATACCGTTCTGTACCAAAAAGGTTTTATCTACCCATGGGTCATAAATAGCACTAAGGTAAATGCACCTAATTCCGTGGGGTTCAGAAATTGGCACCTAATTCCGTGGATTTAGAAAAACAGCTTTATAAACCAAATTACTAGTTATTTTTGACTGCAAGACCCATTAATCAAATAATAATTTATCTGTTCATATTTATATGAACACAAAAGTACCTTGGTGTGAGTATATTTTAAAATAATCGGTTAGTTTCAAACTGCCACCTGAGTCGAACGCATGCTCCATACATTTAGTAACGTACGTTAGTACTACCATTTGCTAAATAGTGTTTTAAAAGATATTTTTATACTACAAGAGATTGGGTTTTGGGTAAGATATTGAAAGGGTTGTACGTTGTATCGAATATACTTTTTTTTTTTTTGATTCCGCGGCTTAAGGCCGCGGCCGCTCTAACGTCCGTTGCCGGGCGTCTCTGGTTACTAGCAGAGGGTATGTCCAGTGGCGCCCGGCGGATATCGAATACACTTAACATTTGAGTATTCTATTAACAAATTGAGGGGAAAATAAGTGTTAAAAATACCGCGGCATTAGGTGCCAAATATTTTAGTGGGTTCCTAATTACCGCTTTATACCACGGAATTACAATTTTATAGAGCTTATCTTTTTTGAAAATTTTTGTGGTAGATTTTTTATTACAAACTTCATATTTCAGTTCTGATAACTTAAATAACCAATAAATACAAAAAACTAATTCCGTGGCATACTTTGGAGTCGCATTTACTAAATTTAGCCGATCAAACATTGTATACTTAGGTACTTTCTTAATTTTTTGTATGGAAGAACTAAGTACATGTGTTCTGATATTTTCCTGAGTATGTTTTATAAATTATGTCGAAGATATCGCAATTAAACGTTAACTTAGATGTATAATATTAAAAAATCTTTAATTTTTTATACTTCGGAATTAGAAAACTTGATTTTGTATCATAAAACCTAATTCCGTGGTATTGACACCTGTTATATACAGTCTGTTCATTATTTTACTCGACGTGTTAGTATTATTAGGAAATTGTAAAGATATTACTACCACCAGTGGGTATTTAAAACGGTAGCTAACCTAAGTATAGACTTGGATAAGCTACCGTTTCGGGTTTTTTTATGATCCCATAAAATAATTGTCACGAGACGCCTCTGACGACCACCACCGCACAGAAATGCCACCAGTTCTTTCAACACTTTCCAAAAAAAAAGATAATAATATGTATGTACTAGGAATATGTTTCAACTGGTGTGTTTTATGAATGTGTTTTTTTATTTGTGTGTGTGCGTGCGGTGGCTGTTCGCGTCATTGTTTGCATGTAAGTACCTGCTATTGAGAGTAGTTCTCTCTCTCTCTTTAGCTATAGCTTACATATCAGATCATAATACATAGGCTACTTTCTATCCCGGGAATGTGTTCCCGCGGGAATTGGGAAACGAAAAACTATTCCACGCAGGTGGAGCCGCGGGCGTCCGCTTGTTATAATATAAAACCAAAGAATACAAAAAATATATCAATATCGATAATTACTTTGTTAATTATATTTTATATCTGTTTTATAATAATATTATCCTACTAATATTATAAACGCGAAAGTTTGTATGTATGTATGTATGTATGGATGGATGAATGTTTGTTACTCTTTCACGTAAAAACTACTGAATGGATTTTAATGAAACTTTACAATAATATAGCTTATACATAATACAGAATAACACATAGGCTACAATTTATAAAGATATTGTGTGAATTGTTCAAAATATAACGCGGCGCGACGGGAACGGGAAAAAATCCAAATTACCACGCGTACGAAGTCGCGGGCGTCGGTTGCTGGCATAATAGCGAGGAATGGACACATTCACGATGTGATTGATAGGCGCGATTGCTGGTATGTATAAGTTAGCCATAATGCTAACGTCAGTCGTTTTCGGTTGATGAGCGATAACTTCGAAATTCTCAGATTTTAGTACGCAGCCTTCGTCAATCGTTACAAGTCCCGAATTTGTAAATTCGTGGGCGGTGATTTGATCTCCACACATCGTTCGTGCTTTGCATATACCGCAGCAAAAATAAATGTGATTATTGGGTTTCTGACTTTCCACCCAAAGATTCTTGCAGGGAGCGATGCTGACCTCGCACACTGAAGATTTGGTACGACAAAGTCCTTGTCTGTGCTTATTTTATATATTGGTGAGTGAATATGGCATAGGTATCTGTCTGTTACTTCACACGATGCCAATAAGTACTCGGAAACTATAATGTAGGAATCCTTCTTTAAATCAACTGCTATGTAATTTGATACAGGTGTTATGGTAACCATGGTGTCGTTTGATTTTTCTAAAGGAATTGGTATGAGACTAAATACCTCATAAACATCTCTACTTATCAATGGGATTTGCACTTCAAATATTGCGTAATTTTTGAGTTTACGTGCTTTAAGATGCAGGAGTTTAAAGATGAAGGCAAAGTCGGTATGTATGTTTTCAACAGGTAATGTTACATCATTTGATAGGTGACTAGCTATGGAACTTAGTTGATCTTGCAATTGTGAAGCGGTAATTAAATGTGGGTTAAACCGACCGTGATATATGTCAGTGACCGTGTCGATTATTGCATTTTGCAGATCTTTCAAATCATGTAGTAAGTTACTAGTGACGACACTTCCCAAGAAAATTTCATTTGCCATAGAAATATTCTGGGTTTCTTGTTTTAAACTTTCTAAGGCATTCGACATGTATGTGAGCTGCTGATGTATGACCTTGTGTTGTCTTTGAATTGTACCTTCTATTCTTTTTATGTGACTGAATTCAGCTTCGACTACCGAAGTTTGATTTTTCCATAATGAAATAATATGTTTTTGATCGTTGCGTAGATATGTGATATCCTTTTCATACTGTTCTGCGAATCTGGAGTCCAATACTCCGAACAAGTAATTTGCGCCGTAACCGATACCGTCAATGAGACCGCGTCACACGCGCCACCTGGCCGGCTGTGTGTCAAAGTGCTGACTTAGTAACATATGATTGTTGTAGTCGAGTTCGTTGTACCCGTGACGTAATTGTAGTAATATTAATTCACAATATGAATGCGTTCGTATTGCTCCACATGAGTGTTCAAGTGACATTATACTTTTGTTTAGAGCCGTAATTCCTTCCCAGTAAGGTTCCATATTGTAATATATGATTAACTTCCAGTCATCTCTAATAATCTGCATGTTGGTAAGTTTGTCAAAATAGATGTTCTGGTTGTCCCTGAACTTTGTGACGTTGAGAGAGCATTGCGATGTTGTTATGAGTGATAGAAATAAAATGATTGCGGTAAAAACTGAAGCTATAAACTGAAGCTGTAACGCGGGCCGTTTGATTTGACTTGTTGCTGTTTACATTTATGAAACTCTGTCGTGCCGACGCTATTCACACTAGTGTTTGGTTTATGTTGGGTTGTAGGTTCCTTGTGAACGGGTAGTATCGATAATTTTGTAACTGGACGTTTTAGAGTCCTGTTTTTTGTTTTGACTGTTATTACTCGAACATGACCGTCGGAACCGGGATGAAGGGTGATGACTCTAGTCATTAACCATTTTCCAGGTGGCATGTTGTCATCATGTACCATAACGATGTCGTTTATGTTTATGCCCTTTTCAGTTCTTCTCCATTTACTTCTTTCTGTTAATTACACTAGGTACTCATTTTTCCATCTTTTCCATAGATCTTGTACAATTTTTTGCGTCAACTGCCATCTAGTCCTTAAATCTGTTTCAGTGTCGACGAACGTGGCCTTTGAACTGCCTGTTAGGAAGTGACCCGGGGTCAGGAAATCCATGTCATCGGGATCTTCTGATATAGGATACAAGGGTCTCGAGTTGAGACATGCTTCTATTTGCGTGATTACGGTGTACATCTCTTCAAATGTTAAAATTTGGTCTCCAACAACCCTCCTGAATAGGGTCTTGAAACTTCTCACCCCTCCACTCTCCCAGACACCAGCGGCGGAGGGCCACATAGGAGCCAGGAAGCTCCACTGTATTTCTAGGTCTAGTATCGCTGATTTGACGTCTTCACTCTGCGTAATTTCTAAAAGAGATTGATATTCCTTTTGTAGCACATTGTTTGCACCGACAAAATTACGACCATTGTCGCTATACATGTGGCTGGGTGTCCCTCTACGAGCTACCATTCTCCTTAATGCTGCGATAAATGCTGAGGTGCTCAAGTCACATACAAGCTCCAAGTGTACAAATAAATATGCTTGCCAATTGTGATTTTATTTTTTTAGACATTAATGATAGAGACTGATTTGAAATACAGCAATAAGCTAAAATAAATACATTAAATTTTTTGAACACCATGTATTATTCTCTCCACGTCATTTCGTTTATAGTGTTCACACACGGAATTAGAATCCAAATACCACGGAATTAGAATTCTTACCACGGAGTTAGGAGCTTCTGACTTTTTTGATTTTTTATTAATTTAACAGTTTTAATGAACTTTTAGAGTCAAATTGATGATATTTTTCAAAAATAAGATAGCTTACACTTCTAATAAAAATAGCCTTATGTAGAAAAAGGCACAATGAATACTTAATTTTTGAGGTTCTTTCGAGATTTGCGAGTCGGACTCGGGCACGAAGGGTTTCGTACGATTATCTATAAAAACGGTAAAATAATCATGTTTATTGTATGGGAGGGAGCCTCCTTAAATATTTATTTTATTATGTTTTTTTAGTTAAGCAGCAATAGAAACTCATCTGTTAAAAATTAAATTGTCTAACTATACAGTTCATGAGATACAGCCTAGTGACAGACGGACGGACAGCGCCCAGTAATAGGGCTCCGTTTTACCCTTTGGGTACCGAACACTCAAAATTCATAATAATATAAACAGACATGCCTGTTACGACCACCGTGTATGATAGGAAGGTCACAAAAGAAAAAAGCACTTGAAGGTCTGACACATTTCATAATTTTGAACGATATTAATTATAAGCAAGTAAACGTCCTCACATTTTCATATTGTAGTTGATTGCCATTGAGAACCGGGTTCCTCGAGTGAACTGCATTCCACTGTCCACTAGCGCTGCTTGCTACGTAAGCAAGTTATTCGCGAAGGTTGATTGAATAGGCCGGTCGCTACGTAGGTACACTGTCATGCGGCGCCGTTCGCCCCGAACACGCCCTCGGAAGAAAATAACCCCAGGAACTTACCTACTAATATTTGTATAACTTAATACTTAGTCAGTACATGCCTAGAATAACCTACATTATGATGCAGGTGAGAAGATATATATTTATTTTGAAAACCTGTTAATAAATTGCAAAAGTTTCAGCGAAAAACGAGTTTGGAATCCTTCAACTTATATCGAGATAAGTTGAAGGATTCCAAACTCGTTTTTCGCTGAAACAGTAAGAAACAGAATAGAAGTTCTAGATTAATCTAGATTAAGGCTGACATGCCCATTATGGACAAAAGTTTCGACAAAAAAAAAGAAAAAAGGTATAGTTTAGTACAGAGTCGAGCCACACCGAGGACAGCAGCTAGTAGCTATTATAGTAGGTAAAAAAATTAAGAATGATCAATGTTGAAGTTTCAATCATCCATAGCATCCGTAGATGTTTTGTTTGTGGTCGTTTCCGCTCCCACGCGCGGCGCACGCGTATCTCACAGCACAATGTCAGGATCAAGATCTGTGTCCACGTAGCGCCATTGTGTTTGCTCTGTGCGATGCGGACGCGATGCACTATTGAGAAATGCTCGCGATTACCTATCCATTATGTTGTGCTAACTTGTGTATTGTTGATTTGGTCACGTAAATTCGTTTGAATTTTCTCCAACTGCTACTGTTCTGACTGCATGGTTATGTTTGCTTCTTTTCGGTACAATCGGTACCCGCCCCGTAGGCCAATGATGTGTATTAATAGAAACAAAACCACGACTTTATACCCGAAGGGGTAGGTAGACAGTCTTAGACAGAGGCCTTTTGCGCCTACAATTAGCTAATCACGTACGAAATAGGTACGAAAGAGGAGTTTTGCCATGCACATATTACGCCATTCAGTCAGTCATACTAGGCCACCAACAAAGTGATGCTACGCAAAAAGGGGTGAACTATTGTTTTGACTGCTTCAGTGGCGGGTCGCTAGTTCGGTAGTGCATCGACTTTCGACTCCGGAGTCTCGGGTTCGATTCCCGGGTCGAATCAAATATTTAACATTTGTTTCGGAGTTCGGGTGTTTTCTATGTAAGTATATTATGTATGTATTTAGAAATACATAAATATGTTTATCAGTTGTCTAGATTTCATAGCACAAGCTTATAGCTTAGTTTGGGCTAGATGACGTTGTGTGAGAATGTCCAAATACAAATGTATTATATTATTGTATTTATGTATTAATGTATTGTATTATTATAGGAAACACGAGCTGAAAAGGCGGTAAATGTAGTTATATTACCTGGCCCTTTACTTGACCAATGAGTTCTGTCCGATGAGATCCGTCCGATGAATGTGAACTGTGGTTAACTTATTAAAAAGTTAAACTAGGATCAAGGCTCAAGTTCGATGGGTGATACTAATGATTAGTTCAATCTGTACCAAGCTGTTGACTGCTGAATAGCAGGCACTCAAATCAAATTCAGTTAGGTAGCGAAGTAAAGAAAAGGGAATTACCAATTTTTTCAGACGATGAGCGAGTTCTACGGAACCCTGTGTTCTATGCGGTCCGATTCACAGACGACCGGTTTTCGTCGCTCGCCGGCCGGCCGCGAGACGCAACGCAAGGCGTGAAGCCGAACGACAAAAATAAATAAATGCATGCATATTGCACGCGGTGACTGCGGTGAACGCACGTCTCTTTGTCATCTCTGCGACACTGTCGCCTGCGAAAACTTCGCGAATTTTATAAAAGACATTTCAAATTACAATAAAGAGTGGAGTGAGAGTTTGTGGGATTGTTTCTAATAGAACTGTATTTTAGCTTTAAACCAGTGGTGTTGTTGTGGTGCTCGTTATTTTTTTGGTAAGTTTGGCTTCTTCAGTACCTACTAAATAAGCATTGTTATTAAGTATAAGAGCTTGCACAATTAATTTATAATTTCTATGTAGTTTTTAGACAATCGTAGACTAGCATAAGGAGGTAGTGTAGCTGGAGTTTCTAAAATACATTACCTATTCGAAACGTAAGTCGTAGTTACAGTTCACGAAAAGTAAAGTAATAAAGCTGTATGTAGCTGTGTACAAGACATGTGTGTGTAAAACAGGTCACATATACGTTCACGTACACTGCACTTAACATATGCAAAGCTCAGCTTACGCCTCGCGAACTGTACAGACCTACGTAATTTTGTTTACTTGTTTTGCATATGATTATACCAACTACCAACATACAAAGTTAGGGAGGTATTTATTACCTACTACAGCCTACCAAGAACTGTGGTAGGTACCTCCATCCCTTCATCCTTTTTCGTCTATCAGACAGGTGTGGGCCGAGTGGGAGGGTTGAGCCTCGGTGTCCTTATAGCGCCCAACAACATCTGGTTGGCACAATTCATCCTCACGTGCTGAGAGACGGACAATACACCCAGAAAGGGAATTAGGCTCGTCCCCTATTACATGGGACCAACAAGACACTAACTGGTGGACTCGTTGGGGAGGCCTTTGCCCATCAGTGAGCGTCAGTGGGACTGAAATAATGATGATAGTAAAATAAAATAAAATCTTGTTGGACATTCTCACACGTCGTCAAGCTCAACTAAGCTGTAGAATAATCTTGTGCTATGGGATTTAGACAACTGATAAACATACTTATATATTTCTAAATACATACATAATATACATAGAAAACACCCAAACTGATGAACAGTTACTTTACTTGTAATTGTGTGTGTGTGTGTGTGTGTGTGTGTGTGTGTGTGTGTGTGTGTGTGTGTGTGTGTGTGTGTGTGTGTGTGTGTGTCCCCTTCCTTAGCACCCTAAGCATACCAAACAATCGGTAAATGGTTAAGTTTCTATGTATATTTGTCTGTAATACAGTCTATTACATTTTCTTCCCAATATGTAATTTACTCAAATCTTATTTCCAATGCAAATCTTATGCTAATGATGATTAATATACATTTCACATCGAGTTAACAAATTAGATAACATTTAGCATTTGTATGTAAATTATTAATTATGTCATTCAGATGGTAATAGTTATTGGTTATTTAAGTGTCAACAAAAAGGCGCCACGTTATGTAAACCGGATACTTCCCATTAGTTCCTGTTGTCGACAGTTTTGTCCGGTCTAGCCATAAACGTAAACTTCACATACTGTCTCTCTCACTGTAATAAAACCTTATTCTAGTCTCCTGAGATGAACTTAGACAGGACAATATATGCTTATAATGCTTTACCATAATTCGATTAAACCCGCGTCTGACAAAAATTGAACCCTGTGAGATTAAATGCCTTTAACCTACTTAAAACCAGTTAACCACTAGGTCTGACTAGGTATTAAGATTAACCTTTTTATATATGATATGACCTACTATGTTACATGTTTAAGCTCCCGTTGATAAAGTACTCGATACAATATTGAATGTCATTGCCAGAGCCCGCAAATATAATTAATGTAGTTTTTATACAAGAACTGATCGTTTAAAACTGATAGTTACAAGAACCACAGCTTCGATAATGATACCCTGATTTGTTTACGAGTATGTAACTATGTAGGCATTAAAATACACGCGTTCGGACGGAGGCCATATTAAATTTTGGAGTTGTTTTGTACTCATGTTTAATGACGTATAGTTAATGTATCATTAAAATTGGATTGTACTTATCATAAAAATATTAACATTTTTTATTGACCAGTAGGTACCAATAGCATATCATCATCATTATCAAAGAGCTTGGAAGTGCTCCCCTAATTGCTTGGGGCCTGTCGGAATTTGAGCGCATTAAACGCCCCTGTCAGCCCCTTCCAGCTTTGCTATGTAAGCTATTATAGTGACTATTGTTCTTCTGATTTCTCATAACGATAAATAATAAATAATTTATATAAATTCATCTGTCCAATGTAAATCTACATCGTATTAGAAGCGAATGAGATGGATCACATTTTGTTCTAATCTAAATTTCAAATTCTCTTACAACAATCCGAGAGACGGACTTTCAAAATACTTAATCGAATCGAAATAAAACCGGCCAAGTGCGAGTCGGACTCACGAACAAAGGATTCCGAACTAAAAAGGCAAAAAAAAATATATTAAAAGAACGATTGTTGTATGGGAGCCCTCCTAAATATTGTTTTTTTTAGTATTTGTTGTTATAGCGTCAACAGAAATACATCATCTGTGAAAATTTCAACTGTCTAACTATCACGGTTCATGAGATACAGATTGAAGACAGACAGCGAAGTCTCAGTAATAGGGTTCCCGTTTTACTCTTTGGATACGGAACCCTAAAATCTAGTGTTTCAGTGATCGTCTTTGCTTTGCATGTGATGTATGGGTATCATATTTGCAGCAAGCTATGAGCATTTGTTTTTGCATAGAGTTTTTGTCTGTGTTCAGTTTAAGATTTTGCTTGTGCACTTTGTGTTATTTGTATTATAATTATAATAAGTCATTGGTTCTTCTACACTAAATATATTAAACAAAAAATAACATAAGTACGTTTGTTTCTGTATTCGGTGATGACGTTCGAAATAATGCTGAGAACAATTGTAATGAGCGTAATACACAATATTATAATTATTATGTAAAAATATATTGTAAAAACTAGAAGTATCTCAGCTGGCCCAAGGATACTTTATTTCTTGATCTCTTTGTGGATTAGAATTGGTAGGTTTCTAAATCACATAGGTACAAAATTACTGATTCCCCGTCCTGTACCGGATATTATAATAGTACAAGTTATTATAGGTAGGTACAGTACTGCCTTACTAGCCAATAGGACCGCAGTTCGTTCACAGCTAATTTCCCTGGCGACTGTCATCTACGTAAAATTCCCAATAGGTCAAAAAAAGTATGAATTCTTTCGACAGTCGACATAGTGTTGTCTACTACACACATTGGGATAAATACGAGCAGTGTTATTTATTATGCAGATACGATAATAATTCACTGTTTTATTTGGGATTAATTTAAATACACAGCAAAATACTTATCGCCCCTCAATTTATAAGCACCAGATAAACATTTGTTACAGGAAATATTTTTTTTTCCTGCAAATAAACGAATTAACAATACTAGTACTTACTAGAAATAATTTAAAAATATACGAGTACAAAAAGATATTTAACGTACAAAAAATATGATTTGCAGATCAAAATATACTGATTGCACAGCAAAACCTACTAAAATCCGGGCAATCCGACTTGAATAGATTGGGTCAGCTCCCGCATTTTGTCTTCGTGGTTATCTATATATATTTAATACGACAATTTGTCTGTCTGTCCGTCCGTAGCGTTTTTCAAATATAATTAATAATACATACATTTGCATGAAATATTAAAATATTCTTTTTTTTTTCTTTTTTTTATATTTGAGGCGATATTAAGTTCGCCGGGATAACTAGTTTTTTTTAATACCTAGAAATGGTCTTTGTTCATAGGTTAGGTTAGCTTAGAATCTATAGGTATATAGAAATGGTGAATGTAATTTTTGTCCCCCCCTTAGCTCTCGAGAACTGCTTCAATGATGGTTGACCCCTCTATGGATAGCTCTCAATCTGGAGCCAAGCCACAAAATCGAAAATTTGACCTAGCCCTAAGGGGTCAAAAGTTATAGGCGAAAACCTATGGCGTGGTGCGGCTCGAAGCACCGCACAAGACACCGTACTAGATCTTAAATAAATAGTTATGTATCAAGAACTTAAATTGCTGCTAAAATTAAAATATTTTGAGGTAATTATTTGCAACGCAATCAGTATTTTTAAAATAATATAATATAATATTTCCTAAGCAAAAATACTATTTCTGCTTAGGAAATCGATTTTTTTGTACAAAACGAAGGTTTTTTAATAAATACTACACGTTTCATTTTACTTGACTAAATGTAACAATCTTTGATTATTTACTCTAAAATCTAAGGTACGTAACAAAAACGTGAGTAACTTCATTGAAGTAAACACGTGGACATAATGTTTGACAAATCAAAACAATGATGGTTATGCAATAGAGTCAATAGACACCTACATACACGCCTACACACTACACAGAACACGTAACCTGTATGTGTGAACTCATCAATGGACTAGTTTTTATATTGTAGGTAAGCACCTATATGGTTGGTACCTACATTCTAATATTTGAATACACTAACTATATTTACTTACACCAAAAACATGTCTTTCTTTAACCCCCAAGGGGTAACCAGAGGCGTTCACGTTTAATTGCGCCCGTGTCTCTAATCTCGCATGACTGATACAAATATTGTTGGTAGTTACTGGCGATGTATAGTCTTTTTGTAGAAGGATAATGTGTTTCATCTTGGTACACTAATACACTCATACTCAAAATCTCGTCTGTGTCTTGAGAAGTAGACAGTAAAGTTGAGTACCTCCACATTTTGCCATCAGTTCGTTTTCGTCACTTCGTCACCTATTAGGGTGCCGAGGAGGAGAGCTATTCGCCATTACCGGGAACTTTTGATCCATTTACTTGGGCCTCGTACGTATACCCGTAGATGGACTGGTACACGCACGACTTATAGATCTTGATTATTTTTGTCAACTACTTGTTTTTTTTTTTTAAATGGAATTCCGTTGTGACATTTTCGATTGTGGGCGACTCTCATAGTACGCAATATGTACTATTAAGAGTGGCCCTCAACTTGGCGACCTAGTGATGTGCTTCTTCACGCTCCGCTTGAAGAACCTTGAGTTGTAAGTAGGAGGAAGAACGCGCGCGGGCAGGGTGTTCCAGGCCTCGATCGATCTACAGAGGAACGATCTCTTGAAATTATGTATAAATTGTTCATGATTTGGCAATATTTCCACTATCCCATAAAATAGATAGGTAGGTACTTAACCCTCATGTGTTTATAGCGGTTAGCAATCTGGCATATCAACGAAATTACGTCAAAAAAACACATAAAACCATTTTTTATCGCGGAAGTGACAGACTGGCGACCCTAACCGCACGCAGTGATGTGCTCCACTCGTATTGCTGCAACACCTGTCACTTATTCCACTCATCTGTAGTGCTGTCCCACACGCAGACTTCGCTACTTTACCACTTTAGGATCATAAACATGTGTTTCCTGCGCAATAAATTGACATTAAGTTAGAACATACTCAAGTCGCGTTCTGTCAAAATATGTTCGTCACGTCTACAGCAATTATTGCCGAATTTATTGTATCCGCTGTACAATAGTGGAAAACTAAAACTGGTTTATGTTATAAGAAACTTTAATTACATGATCATTGACTCTTGTTAATTCCTGAGATATATCTAATAATAACTGTTAAGTGATAAAAGTAGATAAGTACTTAAGTACGTATTTTATTAAGTAGTTTAATATAACACAGCCTCAAGTTTTTTTATTGATATTAATTTCAGATTGCTATAGTTCGGAACTTTAAGTTGCCAACAATTCCAGGCGGTCTTTTTTTTTTTTCCACTCGCAGGACTTCCGACCTCCATGATTAGAGCTTGAAGAAGGCGGGCTAGCAACCCACTGTCCTTACAGAAGCAGGCCAGAAGAGTTGTGTGCTGTGCTGTGAGGTCTCAGCTCACGCACGCCTTCGTTCATCGACGCGAGAAAAAAACTCGACCCCCAAAGATACGGAATAACACCGACCCAACCGTTTGACAGTTTCCGTACGGGTGGCCAAAGTCCTCCACCGCCCTGGGTTTAATCTACCGAGTGCGTACCAGGGACGCCCGGCAATGGCCGTAGCCGTAAAAAAGGCGGTCTTTTCTGCGCTAAATTCAAAATCTGTGCGAAATTGCATGTGATATTCAGCAATAGATAAAGCGATTTATGAAACAGGTTTACTACTATAAAACCTAATCATTTTATCAATGATTGTCTAAGCAAAATACCAGGACATCATCAATCACGAGCGATTGCTATAGGTAGATGGTAAGTACCAAGTTTCCGGGCTGTAATAGTTTTCGGAAACAACAGGTTTTTGTGAGTGCCGGTCGTCGTCAGGTGGCATTGGCCATCACATCACGACTCACGACCTTCGTCTGACACCGCGCTGTGTGGGAAGAACGATCAAGTTTTACAGGCTCATTTACATATTCATACATAATTATTATAATATACATATGAACATTGTCTCATTCGTGAATTATGCTAAATTATACTAAGATAATGACGCTTGTAATTATTTATTAACGTTCAGAGCTTGTATATATTATTGTATTGAATTTTTCCTGAAATGCAAAATGTAAGCAGGTACATATAATATTACTATCAAAAAAAATATTATGACATTTACACGGAAAAATTATTTCCGTAAAAAAGAATTCCCACAATTACCGAATATTTTATCAACTAAAACACGATAACAATCTTACTTACCACTGAGCTGCCTTCAACTCTTTAACGCTGTTTTTTTTTAATTTAATGTTCATAAGACGCACGTGTTCGCATTGTTGGGCGTGTGGGTATGAGCGGAAATGGTAAGGAGTCGATGGACCGCCGGAAACCAGTCCCTCCATGCTAAACTACTAACATTACCGGTGTTTCTACGAACTTATGTGGCCGTAACTTGTCACTAGTTTAGGAAACATTTGAAGTAAACGAACTAACATAATGTAACATGTTTATACAAAGTTAGTACAAAGAACTCTTTCACGAATTCCGTTATTGGTTTTCGGAAAAGTACATGTAATAGAGTGAACTCAGCTAACATAATATCAAGCTTGGACCATACATCTCAGTGCACCTGAATAGAATAGTTACAAAACTTACCATTGACAAACTAGGTAGGTATGTAGGTGTTATGTCAACTACTTTACACAAAAGCTTCTTCTTCTTTTTTTAAAAACGTGGGTCCATCGATGTTCATCGATGACTTCGCCAATGTCAAGGTAATGTTTGATTTTTCCCGCATAGAGGAACTAGTTACTCTGAACTAATTCGCGGTGCGGGACAAGGAAACGTTGTTCAGTATTGTAATTTGAGTGTTTGAGCCTGGATTTTTGCCCAGCGCTAGAGGTAACCTGAAAGGCCACTCGCTCCGCAAAAACCCAAGTCCTACACAAAGGTAGGCACATATTCAACAGAGCGTCCGCTCGCTTCGGGCCTCGGGACACAGATTACGATTACCCGCTGGACGTCACTTGTATAAAATATTTTTGATGTTTACGTTCCACTGGAAATACCTCCACTGGAAATGCCTTCTGTTGCGTACCCAGAGCAGGAGTAATTAACAAAAAAAAATATTTTTTTTCCCACAGGATTTTGAAGCAAATTTTTTGCCGTTAAATCATAAAAATTAACTTATAAACTTTGTAGAAGTTTATAAGTTTGAAGGATGTGTTATGCTTGTAATCTTTGAATAGGGAATTTTACTATGCTTCGACGTCCACTTGATGATGATTGATGTCTGAATGGGATAAATTATACTAAAGGTACTATTCCTTATTGCTTTCCATGGTTGGTGCAATCATGACCAACCGAGACGTCTGGGAGCAATATGCAGCACCTTACCGCCTTATCAGTTTCTAACATTATCACTGTCATCACACCTACTCATCATCACTACAAATAACTATGCTCATGAACATCACACAACCTATTCAGTAACTTCTTTGTTTAGAACATGTCTGTTATATGAGATTATGACATTATGGCAAGATGTTTGACAAGTAAAAACCGTAACATAATAACGACATTATGTTTGTGCCTTAAATGTAATATTACAAGGTAAATATTATGTAACAATAAACGCTGTGTACAAACCTTTATAACAAAACACTAGCTAATAGCCGCGACTCCGCCCGTGTAGTTTTCACAATACTAATTCCCACTGGAACACATTACCGTAGCGTATGTTACTCGGAGAGAAGAATTTTCAAAATCGGTTCAGTAGTTACGGAGACTATTCAATTATACCAGTATTGGTGTAGACGTAGGTATGGACTAGCTAGTTGATTCCTACGTCGAATCTTCTTTCCTGCCATCCTACTTATTTTGATGAAACAATACCGTGTATTTATGTTGCCCTAAACTGATCTATCTACCACTGAAAATCGCAAGAAAATCCGTTCATTCATATCGAAGATTAGCTTGTATACCTTACCTACATACAGCATCCTCGATCGCCACCTAAACCTTCGTCACTTAAACGGTGTTCCACTTTCGTCACCGATGTAGGTGACAATCAAATTTTTTTTTTAAAATAATCAATGTTATATTGCTTACTCGACATACAGACGGATAAAGAACATCATAGTACAAATGACACGGTTCATTGTCCGCGGTGTTCTAGTGGGAGGTATAATCGCATTATCCAGATTAGGGTCAGCATCTACGTGTAGGTGACCCATCCGTCACTTTGTGCATTATCCGAACAATAAAATAAACTCTTGGCGTTGGCCTCACATCACTACACATGTAGGTACTTGAATAGATATTAAACTTAACAATAAGAACTTACTGTGGAGTCTTTAACGACAGTTCAGACTGTTAAAATGTTTACAAGTCGGTTGCTTATGTAAAGAAGTGGGATGAAGGGAATTGCTAACGATTTGATGAACGGCATCAAAATTGACTGAAGGTATAGCAAATAGAGCTATAGAAGCAAACACGAAAGAAAGTAGAGTTCGGATAGTACCAGAATTAACTTTACGTAGATAATGATTTAATCAATTTAACGTACGGAGAACCAATCGAATGTAATGGAGTCGACGGCATGTGCAAAAAAGTCATAAATTTAAAGGAGGAAGACATGTTTTCCCTGGAGTTATCTTTCCGAGGGACCTCCTCAGGGCGACCAGCAACGGAGGTTAGGGTGGAGATAATAAAAAAACCATTATTTTGTGCGTGTGTAGCGTGAAAAAGGTGACATAAAATTATTACTTGAACTACAAAAGCGATATCAATCCGATATATCTGATGATAATAAGCTTTAAACCAAATATCTTTATTGTATCCATGACATAATGGATTTTATTGATTCGCCCACGTCGGCTAAGGGTGGTCTGTTTTAGAGCCAATACATTTGTCAAATTTTATAATCTTGTCCCACATAGAACCAGGACCTCTTAAAGTTGAGCCGTGGGCTGTGGGATTCTTCACGTGGGCGAGGTAATAAAGGGACAAGTATCGTTGACTCTAGGGTTATCTTTAACTGCCAACAAGATTAGACAAGTAGGACCTACACTTCAAAGTTAAAGTGGTCAATTATCAGTGTTGGAGGGATCTCGAATATTCTCGACAAATTGTTCATCATCTTGTATGTGGACCGGATCAGTTTGACGAAGTAAATGGGACCAATTGAGTCCCTCCGTCGTCCAAGGTATAAACGTTTCAGCGGAAATTACCAACTGCGATGTATTACGAACGTGTTCATAATTATGAATTAAGTATAATATTCTGTTTCATAAGTTTTTTTTATTATTTACAATAAGAATTACAATATACATAATTATACGAGTATACTAAAAATATTTACATTAAAAAATATCGTTTAATAAATCCACCGCGTCATTGCCACTGGGAAGGTTCCCAGAATGCTGGCTGTGTTGCCACGTTGGATGGCGATACTTATTCTTTGGGCCAGAAAATAGCTAGCTTTCTGATCCTGAGAAGCATCGATTAAGCGTTTAGCAATGTCTCTATAAAGGCGACGAGCACTCGGACCCCATGACCCCAGTGTCTCAACCCCAAACGGCTCAAATCACCTGCTAGGTTAGCATATTTACGCCGTTTCAAGAAAAAAAAAACAGTTATTTAGTAAGATTAAGTTCATAATAAGTATATTTTTTTAATTTTCCTAGTTGACATTTAAACATTTTTTTAGCAGGACGTAGCTATGATTATGTTCTATAATTCCGTTTAGAAAGCGGCCATTCAGGTCGTTTTATTACATATTTGTATCCATTTCGAGCACATTCCATATATAGATCAACTTTATTTATTTGTATCGCATGTTGCCGGGCTCGTAAAAGCTGTACCGATCATGATAGAATTAATGTCGTCGAGTATCGTAGTCCTGTCGTAAATAGCAGGATAATGTTGAAATCTATAAAAAGGTTTGACATTGACATCATAAGCTTCATATGAATGCACCCCTTTGCTTCCCTTTTCTAAAAAAAAGTATGTGTCTGTGGTCTGAGTATTTTAGTCATGCAGTTTTACTGAAATAGATTGTCTATGGTTGGATGAGAACGTATTTATGTATGTAGAGAAAGATAACGATATTTACATAATTCATTAGAGTTTTCAACAGTAAAAAACAACAAAAAACCTTAACACCAACAAAAAAATGCGAATTGGTGTAAAAAATACGTAAACCCCATAAATATATCAAAGACATATTTGATCGAAGGTCAACTCGTATCATTTCTTACAATGTTGTTTCCATCCTTGAGGTTGACTGGAAGAGATTGCTATTTAGCAATAAGGCCGTCCTTTGTTTTTTTTTTTTTAAAAGAAGAAGAAGAGCTGCAATGAAAATTCGTTTAGTTACTTTCAAGATTACTTAGCGTCTAGGTACATACGAGTATAGGCAGACAGAAACCAAGAAAGTGGAATAATAAAAACACCTTTTGTTATTTCACTGTTTTATCAAAAAAAAACTTGAAAATCGGGAATCGCTTTCATGAAGGTCGTATCCTATGTGACTTTGTGGGTCTAAATGTAAACTAACCACATAAGTAGGTACCTACGTGAATAAACTAAACAATAAAGTTACAGATCAACAATAGCATCACATCATCATTCATCAAACTTAATTTTTCTCATAACAAAACGTAATGACTTCTACGAGCCGCCATCACCGCCGTCGCTGTTGGCGCCCCGCGGTGTTTTGGCTCCCATTGTTACGACTTACGAGTACATTTATATTATTTATTATAAACACATATCATGAGTTATGAGAACACTTATGTTGTTAAGTATTAGCAGACCACAGCTCCACCCGCGTACCAAAGTTTTCTTAGCAACATTTTATCGGGTCAAAAGTCTAATCAGTCTGTCCTTAGTATGGTTATTATTGGCAACTCATGGGGTCCCATTATGATCTATGGGGCCTTTGCTATTTGCGATGACACCCGTTTGCCAATGGGGCTCCCACCGACTTAAAAAGAACCTGGTTGAAATATAATACAGCAAGAGAGTACTTACTTTTTTTTTTCCTTCTAGGCATGAGCTATGCCTGGTCACGTAGTGCCCTTGCCCTCGTGTTATCCTTTTTTGGTTTGATGCTCCTAACTACATCGCTACTGCTAATAGTGTTAACCAGGGTTCATTCCGAGTTTTGGACATCATTGAAATTTTCTAATTTGACGCATTGCGTGGTGTATTAGTTGCAGCATCCTGCTGGATACGTTGTGTGTATTATACTATAAATGTAGTTACTGATGATTGAAAAAAAGTGGCCGTGTTTTATTGCCAGGTTCTTTTCTCTTTGGCTCCACCCGTTGCTTTGCTAATCTGGCTTTAATGTAAATTCTTATGTGCTGACGTTAATAAGTGTTAATAATGAAAAAACCCGACTGCACTTCACGAGATTAGTAAAAAGCAAATGACAGTGCGTTATATACTCGTAAGTATGTATTTGTTACAATTGTACGAGTATTAAGCCCGATATCTTGATCGTTCACAAACCGAGTGTACACTAATGTAGAGTTCTGACTTCGGTCGCTGTTCACTTTCCCTGTTTTGCGATACAACACACAGATTTAAGTAAGAATGACTAATTAATGAGAGTTTCTTATTGCGCAACTTAATAAATAAATGCAGCATTACTGTTTAAGCTAACTCATTTGGGCTTAGTTACCTACTGGCTACTGTTACAGTGTGTTGTAGGTTCTATTTCATATAAGCCTTTTCTTTTATTCATAAAGTTGTGTAGCTAACAACTTTATATACGTCGGGTAATAAAGAGATATGTATATTTCTCAATATTCGCTCAAAATACCCGTTTCACTTAAGATTATAATGTGTACAAAGCACGAAAGTTTAAAAAACGTCAGCAAAAGCTTGCGCACACGCAGCCGACTTAAACTTATATCTAACTGGAATATCGCTTGTAATTTGATATTATTTAATTAACCCAACATCACTCGGACATGACTGTCTGAAATTCCAACTTCATACAAAAAAAGGTGAGTTTCGTACAAAAAAAAGTACTAGGAACGCAGATACCTACAGATATTGATATTTAAGTCGGAGCAACTACTCCTCATGTCGGCCGCACTTCCTCCCCACTGCAGCGGGCCGTGAATTAGGCGCACTCCCAACTCGAAAATAGAACATTGTGGTTTTTTTATTTCTTTCATGTCACTCCACGGATATTACTCAAATTTCAAAATGTGTGGTGTTCCTAATTGTGTTCTCTAATGTGTTCTGTCTTCCTAGTAATACCACCGCAACATAGGACTAACGTTACGATTTCATGCGTTCCGGGTACCTACTAAGAGCCCCACGGCCACGATGTAGGTACCCCAAGGTCCAAGGTAATACTCAACTGCAGATGCACAAGATTCAAAATACCCTAGGTTCTTTATGTATGGAAGGCTGGAAATGGCGGCGCTGAACTAATACATTTTCTAATAATCCAAACTTCTCGTCTTTCTCGTCTTTATAAGTTAACAGTATATCTAATTATACAAATATGTGACATTCATGAACGACTAGACCTAATTTATGTTACTCCTCGAAGCCGTGGCCTACAAATAAACAGCAGACATATTAATCGCGCCCTTTATAATTATTCTTTTCACACTTTGAAGCATTAGCTTGTTATGGTTATTAAGCTGTTCACCAAATCCGACGTAATGGGAATGTATTCGATTTAGACATTCTTTTTATAAACCTTTTAATGTGTGGTTAATTTCAAACTTGATAAAGAAGTAAACAAATTCTTTAACAGTTAAAATAGTCGTTGAAGTACGCGGGCAACATAGCACCCTCTGAGTGGTCGCCCGCATCCTGACGTAATTGCCTCGTCATCCGATACATACCACTCATCATCGTTATACCATTGTTTGTTCCACGCACTTCCTGTACCCCCGGTAGCTGAAACTCATAAAAATAGCTTATTTTGAACTTTCCGTGCGCACATCCAGACTTATTATTGCAGACCCTTTACACTGCCTATCTCAGTCACAAAAGAGTGCAGAGGAGAGGAGACAAACGCTACGTGAATTGCAATCAGAGTACCTACGAGTACGTACCTATGTAGTCTGTGATCCATTTTGTGCCTTTGTATGCAAGGTTTACCCTAATCCTGACTGCGTGGCCGGAACGATTTTTAAATTATGATTTACACGTCCGATAACTTCGAAACTTTCTACTACACCCCTTCCGTAGTGCAATCTCCCTATTTATTAGTTATTAAGAGGATGTATATCCGTTAATAAGCATTTAAGATACTAATTTCCTATGCAGTAAACAAGTTTGACGTCCTTCACGAAACGCTGCAGTGGGGTTTGACGCTGCTTCTTTTTCACTAGCTCTTGGCAAGCGTACTTTGGTGGTGGTTGGATTATCCTATCGTAGTTTATACATTGAATTCGTGTAACATTGTTACAATGAAACTTGAACGTCCTAAGGTGAAGAAACGCAGAAAGTTCAACAGGTGAAGAATATAAGCAATCCACAAAAGTTACATTCAAAGCAGATTTCACAAACAACAAATTGTCTATGCCTCCATGATCGGGAACAGCGGGTTAGTACCCCACCGTCCTTAAAGGAGCAAACCTGGCTTGCTCTGGGGTTACGCCCGATAAAACCAGACCTCCTGAGATGCGGGATGACACCCGGGGGTCGGATAACAGAGGCCTTAGAGGCTTTACAGGTTATCCTTACGATGGCGTATCCGGGACCCCAACGTTAGCACATTATAACAATTGCATTATAACAATTATTTTAAACTACTTGATAAATGTTCTCTGTTGATCAAATGCAGACTAAAGTTCTATTCCTTTTCTTAGTTTATTGATCTCATTTGCGTTCGTTGCCAGCTCATCCGTCATCACGCCAATTGTGTCACACGCCTTAAACACCTCAACCATGTACCTATAAGTATCATGTTTGGTCAGGTGTTGCTCCGATCTTGAGTTCTTGACACAAAACACACAAGACACAATGGCGTTTGCGAATAAATAATATATCAATAATGATAGCTTTCGTACCTGAACGTAAGACTGAAAAACATAACGATTACGGCTGTACAAATAATGACTCAACCTGGGTACTGACTAAGTTATTCGTAAATAGAGAAAAACGACACAAATACTTTTTTCCTTTCTTTTATTCCAAAGTAAAAGCCTCAGAAATCAAAACTGTTAAGACTCTCTGATCTCCAAGTCTGTTTACTATCTTCATAACCACATTAATAATGAAAGGAGGGATCTTTCCTTCTTACAAACTGGCATAGTACTTACCATATTCACTTTCAAGTGCAACATAAAAGCAAAGCATCGCATATGGCGTTAGAAAAGTTGATAAACATTGTACAACATAAATAGAACACCGCTGGGACTGCCGGAGCTACAAGGCGTGCATTTACATTCTACTACCAAACATCAGTCAACACGTCAAATGCATCAGCGTGATCAAACGATGGACTGCTAGGAATATATGGTTTCCTGGTACTGTGAATACAAAACACTTTTAAATTTTATGACTAATTTTGGTTTAGACGAAAAGTAAATTAATTCATGCACATGATTTTTTTAGACGATGGTCTATTCACAAAACAACTTGAATAATAAGCATGTTCGTAGTATCTAGTACATGTTCATGAATGCAATTTATACTGCTCACGCATGTCTAGACAGTAGCGCTAGTGAAACGGGGCATATCTATGGAAGTATTCGTCGTATGTCGTATGTCGTATGCTGTGGTATTGTAGTTGCATGTAACCTGCGTGTGGATCATCTGTCGCATTGTTTTTTGCTAGGAGTACATGATATGCTTTCTCTGACAGAATAATACTTGTACCCGCAGTTTTGTCAGTTAATATTTGAAAGAAAATTAATATTTAGATATATTAACATTTCTAGTTTATTTATTGTAAACTAATAACTATACGGTTTAAAATTAGATAAAAATTATCATGTAATAATGTAATGTGAGAAAAAAATGTGTAATATGTAATGTGAGAAAAAAACACTCAAACTACCTAATGGTATTTGAGTGTTTTTTTCTCACATTACACATACAAATATAGAACTTGCGTATTTATAAAAAAAGTACTCAACTAACTTTCTCTATAGCCACTAATAAAATTCAAGTTAGGAGCTTAAATACGATAAGTGATCGACTTCACATTTCAATATCGTAGGTATATGTATACAAGTAGGTACTTTATTGTATATCCTATAATCACGAAATACTGGCTCCCAAAACTCTGTATTTTACGAAAAACTCACCGACACCGCAAATACTTTTCGGAAAATTTTCATAATTACAAAATTATAGTGATCATTTTCAAATGAGGGACAGACCATACCACATTTGGAACATAAATTATACCATCTTTGAAAACCACTTTACTCCGATGCTATAAAATTAGATCATTTCCCAGTATTTAACTGAAACAAAAACATGTGACTGAAACTCTTGTGCAAACATTTTATGACTAAAATATCAAATCATTTTAGTGTTTTCAAAAACACCTATTGTTAAGATTATGTGCTAATTTTTATTTCAATACGTTTAATATTTATCATTGTTTTAATGTTGATATTCCATTTGATGTCGTTCACCATCACAAATTAGTTATTTTACATTTTGACACATGAATCACCAACTATTTACGAGTATCACGCATTCATACCATTTGTGTTCCAAAGACTAAAGCAAATATACTCAAGAAAATAACTGTGATATCATTTGATTGGACCACTTGTGACGATGTTACTAATTTGTACTCCGCCATCTGCGTCTTTATTTTTGATGTTTTTATTACAAAAGTATGTACCTAATGTTCTAATTCAATACTTCACACAGATTATACCTGTCAGAGGTCATAATCAAAAATTGAATTCACACAGATTTTGCAGATATTTTTATGAGATTACACGTGATAAAATATCAAACGGGCAGATTTCACCCATTACGACTCAACAGTTCCCTGTCCCAAATTTCCCGCTGCTTAATAAAAAATTCAGTTGATGTCATATTTATTTGCTGTTTGTTGCAAAGTCAGCCCACAATTGAGATAATCATTTGCTTCTTGTTATTAAGGTAATCTTTAGTTAATGGTCGTTTCTGACATTTTTAATTGTCTAACAAGTTTACAACCAAGACAAATACCATTTATAATGTGTAGGTACTTGTAGAATATAAATGTTCAATTGTAAGTTTTATATTTCGAATAAAATCTTCGGCATTCCCGTCTAATATCATTTTGAGGATGAATATATTGTTTAATTATACTTTATTAATAATTATGCGAAATATTCAAATAAAAGTAAAAAGTTTTTAGGGTTCTTTCGCTGCATTACGACCGTCCCAAGATTTTGCCTTTTTTCCTAAAAGACCAAAGCTTAGGAGTTTCTGAAGCAGTGCTTGTGACATCTCAATCGAATCATTCGCAATAACAGTCTGCATTTTCGCCAAACTATTACACTTAACTATGGGACGAAAGTTGCTGTTACAATTCCTTCTTCCGTTGTGCACCATCGATGTAACCAAACGCATGTAGGAATGGTCATGTTTGAATCGAAAGTGCTGCATTGTGTTGTATGATGTCTGATTTCCATTTTTCTAGATAGAAAATTAGTGCACGCGATCCTACAATATCTCCCAAGCAAAACTTACCATAAATTATACGTACACTACCCAATACTGTCATTAGGATTAGATTGATGTGTTACACAAAATGTGATTGATTTATTAGATGTATAGCGACGCTTTCACACAAGGGAAATCTAATCTATCGCCTCGGTAATCGTGTGGTCAGTTTTTGCATCTACTCCTCATTTGTGCCTGCAAATTGCAAAATAAATATGTGCAGTTCAAGAATATTGCTTGCCTACTAGAAACAAAGGCAATAAAATACGTCATAAAACCAGTAGCCATAAAAGTACGATCACAAGATTACTGATAACCAAAAACAAGTAATTTTCCTAAAGTTTTTTGATAGTCTACGATTCTATCGTCGATGCATTATCTATACAAATCATGTTGTTCTTTGAATTTGTCAATTGCGAATTTGATAAAAACTAATCCTTTGATAATGTTTATGCAAAATTAACAATTCAATTTAAATATGTATTAAAAGTATTATTTTTTATTATTTTAGTATATTTTGAATACTATATAATTCTGTAACTAAAGTAGATAAGTAACTGTTTGTTTTGAAATATGATTATGGGGATAGTGATGATATAAGGCGCTGTTATTTCCAAAAATGAATCGTGATTTTGTACGTTATTTTGTACTTTAATCGTTCGTTGTTATTGCAGTAGACACATTAAAACTGCAATATTAATAATTAATTATTTCTCGAGTCAAGGCCAAGTGATAGCGCTCACTGGACTGCGATTAGGACACACTTGCGATTACACGTCATGTAATTACTTATTGTAAAACTAACGTTTAACATTTTCGCAATAATGTTACAAATATAAATCTTCAAAATGTATTCAAATTATATTTAATTAAAGCAAGCGTTACAATAAATTAAAAAAATAATTAAGCACCTGGTATTTGCTGTGTAAAGATTGCGTAAATAGTTTAATATTCTTAATAGGTTGAATATTATTATTACAAACTTAAATTAAGATCGGTTACTACGAGAATTCGACGGGGCCCTTAAAAAACTAAATTCTCCACGCCATGGGCGAAATCGAAATTCTGTATTGGTTAGTGTACCAGTCGAATTTGTTTTAGGGCTGTAAACATTTCCAATATTGCCATAGAGGTTCGTATGGCAACCAGAACTTATACTTTATATCACAGACCACTCGTTGGTAGCATAAATTATGCGAAGTCAGTACATACAGTTTATTCAATATTTCGTATCATCATCATTTACATTAAACCGAGTTGATGTCATATTTATTTGCTGTTTGTTGCAAAGTCAGCCCACAATTGAAATAATAATTTGCTTCTTATTATTAAGGTAATCTTTAGTTAATGGTCGTTTCTGACATTTTTAATTGTCTAACGAGTTTACAACCAAGACAAATACCATTTATAATGTGTAGGTACTTGTAGAATATAAATGTTCAATTGTAAGTTTTATATTTCGAATAAAATCTTCGGCATTCCCGTCTAATATCATTTTGAGGATGAATATATCGTTTAATTATACGAGTACTTTACTAGTGGTCGCCCGCGATTTCATCCGCGTGATTATTGTTCCCGTCGCCGTATCTTTATAAATTGTAGCCTATGTGTTATTCTGATGTATAAGCTATATTATTGTAAAGTTTCATCAAAATCCGTTCAGTAGTTTTTACGTAAAAGAGTAACAAACATCCATACATCCTTACAAACTTTCGCATTTATAATATTAGTAAGATTAATAATTATGCGAAATAGTCAAATAATTATAATAAAGTAAATAAGTTTTTAGGGTTCTTCACTGTCCGTCTGTCTGTCACCAGACACTTCGACTCGCATTTCTCCGGTTAGTATAATTATTCCGCAGCACTTGAGTTATGATATGAAAAACCACTATAAAGTTACTTCTATTTTATTTTTACGTGACCATTCCAGATTCTTCCAGCTCCAAGACCTTTCTTAGATTTCGTTTTTTTCGTTTTAGTTACTGCGGTGTAACTCGAGTGGGATGCCCAGATTATTCTAATCAGTCTATTGAGGAGTTGGGAATAGTGTGGAACTTTAAGGATCCCCAAACTCTCCAATTATTATTTAAAAAATACCAAATGGACCGATCGAGTTACCAGGCTATCAGGAAACACTGAAGGTTATTATAAGCGTGGGAAAGTCCAAAAAGAGTCTGGTTTGTTTTTTATCATTGAACGTATTTTATACAAGTGGTTATGAGATATTAATATCGGCTGGTGGCATTATCTCATTAAAATAATAAAGTTATTGCTTAACTTGTTCATTACAGAGGTCGTTGTAATGCGTAATGCTCTCAAGAGACACATACAAATTGATTTACGTCGGCTGGCCTGGGAAAATAGTTCTTGTTAATTTAATTTTTGTATCACGTGGTTAGTATTGTACAAATATATTTTACATATATATATGAAAATGACGAGTGATTACAATATATCGTGTAAATAATCCCGTCATTGCTGACAAATTCTGGTTACATTGCCACGTTGAAAGGCGATCTCATTCCCTGTATGTCAATTAAACTTGTGAGTACTAGGGCATCATATTCATGAAAGGGTCCCATAAAATCTTAGTGAGATATTAAACTTGTGTTCGTTGTTAAGAGTCCTCCTATTAAATTTTACCGTTTTCGCTGATTTTACAGACGTGTTTTTACACTGAAAATACTGTATTTTTATAAGTTTTAATGCACAACATGAAATATCATTTCAATAATGATCTAATAAGTGAGCTACTTTCTTATTTTTGTCATTAAATTTTGATTAATCGACCTAAAACAATCGGTAGTTTTTCGTATCTTTTGCTGGAAGAGGTCTAGAATATCACAAATTCACTAATCGTTTTGACGTCTAAAAAGTATTACAAAAATACAGTGTATTCTTGTAAAAGTCATCTATCAAATGTATGGATTACTTTTTATCACTTTCATAAAAAAAAATTGAGTAAACAAATATTTAAGTTAGTCAAATTTTAGAGAAAATGGGCAATGAATTGGTTCTTATTTCGGCTACATAAAACTCTCGTTCATAAAATTAAAACAACATAAATAAACCTTGGTTCAAAATCAATCCATTTCCAAAAAAAAAGAAAGCTAAATAATAAAAAATAGGCTGTAAATAATCTTTTAAAAACACCTAAATTTCGCTTTATAATACTCGACGCATGCCTCAAGTAAACAGTCCGCGCCAAGCGCTTACAGGGAGAGGACGTGTCGCTCTGCGCGCCAAAATTCGACGCCGTCTACAGACGAATATAGCGTGGCGTGAGATTTTGATACTTTGGTAATATTAGTTATTATTTTGTGATGATTAGGCTTCTTTTTAAATACAACAAGTGATTATGTAGAATGTATTTATCATTGTTTTTGTTAAAAAAAGCTGTTATATTTTATAAAGCTGGATTACTCACTCACTCACTGACACTATTTTATTGTTCTCCTTGATGGTGGAGGGGAAGGTACCTATGTTTTTTTTGCAGAAATGTAAAGGTGGTTCGGGGACCTAGGGAAAATTCCGAGTTTTTGAGATTTGCCCTCCAGTCCCCCAAGGGGGGCTCCCGAGTAGAGTCAAAATGAGTAATAATTTTATAGAGGTAGTTTTTTATTTTATTTTTTTGTATTGGGTTCGCCAATTTGACGCCACCCGCCTGGTAGTAAGTCGTGACGACGTCAAGCGATTGTGGGTCACTCACAGCACACTATACTATAGAGAGTGGCCCTCAACTTGACGACCTACTGAACCCAGGATTATATGTGGGAGGAAACACGTGCACAGGCAGGGCGTTCCAGGCCAGTATCGTTCGGCACAGAAACGAACGTTTAAAACGTTCGGTTCTCGCGAACATGTACCTACTGTGTGGGAGTGGCATCTCTGCCCGGCACGCGTTGTTCGGGATCGGAAGGAAGATGGGATCAGATTGAAGAGCTCTTCAGAATGCTCGCCGTGGTAAATACGGTAGAATGCGGCCAAGGAAGCTATTGTTCGGCGCTGAACTAGCGGCTCAAAGCTTCCCGTTACCTCCGGACAATCTATAATACGGATAGCTCGACGCTGCATAGCGTCGAGAGCGTCCAGCAAATACTTCGCGGAGCCGTCCCGGAAGTGAGAGCAGTATTCGACGCAGGGTCCAATCTGCGTCTTGTACAGCAGACACCTCTGATGCAGTGTAAAGAATCGCTTTACCTTATTCAGTATTCCTAGTTTCCACGAAGCTAGCCCTATACATCTTTCGATGTAGTTTTTATTATTGAGCTCTTGACGAACGTCTATGTCAAGGATCTCAAGGTTGCCCTTCATTGGTAATAATGCATTCTGAAGAGAGGGTAGGGGAAGGAAAGGGGATTTCTGCGCTGTAAATGCACACGCCTGCAATGTGCTGTCATCTGCATAACAATGAATGTTCCCGAGGGATAGCATATCATTGATTTGCAGAAGGAAGAGTTAGTGACAGCACGGACCCCTGCGGCGCCCCGGTATTGTTCCTCGATACATATATACATAACCGGGGCAACACAGGTAAGGCGTGTTGTCAGGGCGGCGTATTTGTGTCTCCGTGAGAAACGTCACAGCGGGCCGAGCCGTCTCAAGGTATGGTGGACGGCATCGAGGTTCGCATGGAGTCCACGGATGTTGGTGAACTCCACCTCGAAAAGTGAAGCTGTGGGGTTTCCTGGGGCCGCTGTGGAACGTTTACTTATTTCTGTTGCACTGCCATTATAAATTTGAAGAAGAAGCGTGAAGACAGGGCGACATTTGGTGCAGCAGTAATAAGTGACAAAGCTCAGGGGCTAACTTCGTCTGGAACCGTGTGGTTAGGTTGGAGCCGACCCGCCGGACGGAAGGGCTACCAAACCCCCCTGGTGCAAGGCCGCCGCTATCCCATACCGGTTACCACCCGGAGCGGCGATCCCACATCAGGATTATGCGCGAGAACATGTGGGGCAGCCTCCTGGTGTGGTTGGTCCCAGGCGGGCCCCATGACTGTGTTGCGGGCGGCCGCGGCAACGCCGTTGCTAAGGGTCTCCCTGGCCAGCGAATCGACCCACACCACCCACACTAGACTCCGCTTTGCCCCCACTGGTTCGATGCCTGCTGCACCATACATGGCCCCGGGCCCGGCGGTGCAGCTGTTAAACCCCTTACGCAACCAGCCTGGGCTGGGTTACTTGTGGGGCTTTAGCACAGTTGCACGGTGGCATCCCCCGGACCAACACCCGGTACCCACGTAGGGACCGAAGCCACTTCATAGGTACCGTAAATTAACGAGCCTCGTCCGTTGATCAGCAGGTGCGCCACTAGCAGATGAGTTCGCTGGGGCCCTAAACATGTTGGTAGAGCCCCTTTGTATAGAGGAGGTCAAATGATTTTGATTAGGAAAAAAAATTAGCCCTCGCCCCCCCTTTGAGAGTGCAACGACAGAGGAAAGGTAGAGGAGTTTTGATTACGGGATCATACGAGTATAGAGGGTCTTTTCTTGAATTTAAGGAGAGAAAAAAACACCCCCCCCCCCCCCCCCCCCCCCCCCCCCCCCCTCCTAGCCCTCTTTTCACCTCCCCCACACAAGACACTATTATTATAAAATAAAAATAAAAAGATCAAAACCATGTAATCGCCGTACCTACTGGCTGACCACCATCGGTAACTCCGGACTCACGCACAAAATGTGTCAAATACCTAATTCCGCCCGTTTCGATTCTGCATACGGACTCTTAAACAACGCTGTAAGTATATTTTGGAACATTCGTGTTACCGTAAGTAGTAAAAAGCTCATAAAACCGTCTACAATAACACCATAATATTTTTATAACCATCATCTTTATTCAACTATCTCCCCAAAATCCGCCATATTGATTGCCTAAAAACCTGGCAATAATTCGTCTGTCGTACTACAGGGGTGACGACTTGCGCGTTGCGGATACGTTTGCTCTCTTTCATGGTTTAGGAGAAAGGGGTGAGTGTAAGTGAGAAAGCACGAGATTGATTCAGATGCTGCAAACGTTGGGGTCAGTGAATGTTAAAGGTAGCCATTGTCTTTATGCGTATAGTGATAGATATTATCAAGTTCAATGGCGTGCTATATTTATAGATGTTTATAGATGCTATGTTATGATTATTATTTTTTAACTTTGAGGAAGGAACTTTTAAGTGTTATCATAATTCAAGTCCATATTTGGTCTGGGTTTCCCTATACTATAAACAGGAACAGGAACAGGAAAATATTTTTTTTTTAGCAAATCCCTAGAAGGCGATCTAAATTCTGCCGAAATGACGTCATATACATCTATAATTCGATCGGGATTTTAGAGGTTCAGTGATTAAGTCATTATCTTGTTACAGAACGACACGGTTTGGGTGGGACCCTACCCGACCTTTGTTTTTTGGCTTTTTCCAAATAAGTTGGTACCAAAACTACGACTTTGCAAAAAGTGAAAATATGTTCGGATCCGGGACCTCAAGGTTCTTGAGTCGCATAATGTAGTATCATTTCACATCCCAATATATTCTTACTAGAATTGATCACATTAAAAATATTGTTGAGTTCCTATAAGAAGTTAAGTTAGTTTGGATGGAAATTGCTTTGCTCTTATTTTATTGATTCTCCGATTGTGTCCGCTGATATTGCAAAGAATATGGACCTGATAATGGACAACACTTTATCCTGGAGGACTTATGTTGGCGAATTAACAAAAAGGTGCATTATCCTTTCCACATGCTCAAATGCCTCCAGAGCTTTTTTGCCCCCTGAATATCAAAGTCTCACTTGCTCAAACGCTAAAAACCACTTGGGTCTACGCATCCCGGCTATTTAGGTACTACTGAGGAGCTGTAAAACTAACATGAGCGCGAAAATTTATGAATTCACACGACATGCAACCCGTGTGAATTTGTTTTATCTGAACTTGACCTTCTAATGGCTGAGTACAGCATAACGCCGTCCACTTTCCCAGATGTGGTATACAGAGCAATGCGTTTTGATGCCGGTGGCCGGTACGAGCAGTGAGTGAGCATGCTTCACAGTCCGCAACGCGCCTCCCTCGTGACATAACGCATGCCGCATTTGGCTAAAATATTATATCAAAATTTAAGTTATTACGGGATGCATGTCAGTGTGAACTTAGTGGTCAGTGAATAGGTGCTATAAAACAATAATATAATGTACAACGAATTTTACTATCAATAATAAATACGATTAATAACGGTAAGTTTTGATAACGATTGGATTATTATTATTGTTTATATTTTAACGAGAAAAAATAATGATTAATTAATTGCATTTTCCATTGATATCGAGGGAGCGATTCGACGAGTTCAGCCCCAGTTATATACACTATCTATAACTTTATTATAATTTTATATTTATGTAGTTTTTACTGTATTAATTACCATTTATATATCAAGTATAATTATTTTTTTCATGAAATAATGAAATCTAATTAATGCTTATTAAATTAATCTAATCACACGTGTGTATTAATATATGTAAAATATTAAATTCAGAAAGTCAATAAAACACAAACAACACATAAATTGTTTTCATCGACGTAAGTAGGGTACCTACTCTGGTACCCACTTAACTTTTGAAGTGATTTTGATGATATTAGTACCAAAATTTGTATCCAAAATTGTTTGATTATTGTTTTTGCTATTTTGATACCTACTGAAGATGTCCTAGGGGTAGCTATCGGTACACGTATGACTGAGTGACTTGTGCCCAAATGTCTAGGTGGACTTGTAGCCTGGTAGCTGAGGCTATTGATCTTGCATTGCTACGAACGTAAGTTCGAACCCCCAGTCTAAACAAGCTTAGCTAGAGGGGTTTTCATGGAAATAATAAATCTTGCAAAATTATTTAAAAAAGTCCGAGACACCCAGGACTATTAGATTTGCCATAGCGGCTGGCACGTAAGATTTTGTTGCCTTTCATCAACATTTCATCGCAAGGCAACGGGTTTCAAAGTTTTTTCAAAATTAGAATATAGCTGCTACTTTTTTAAATTCATTCGGCCATTTTGGACAAATAACCCATTATAAAATACTAGTGGTCGCCCGCGACTTCGTCCGCTAGGTAATTTGGATTTTTTCCCGTTCCCGTCGCGCCGCGTCATATTTTGAACAATTCACACAATATCTTTATAAATTGTAGCCTATGTGTTATTCTGATGTATAAGCTATATTATTGTAAAGTTTCATTAAAATCCATTCAGTACTTTTTACGTGAAAGAGTAACAAACATCCATCCATCCATACATACATACCTACTCACAAACTTTCGCGTTTATAATATTAGTAGGATGTGCCCGGTGGCAGGGGCAATAGGCTTGCCCCCTATTACATGGGACTAAAATACTAGCAAATTGTGGGTGTGTAATGCACCTCTGCCTACCCTTCGGGGATATAGGCGTGATATGTGCATGTGTGTGTTATTTAAAAAAATATGTCGCGGTTAGTTAAGTGCCATTCTTAATCAATTATAAAGATTATGTACTTATAAACGATATCATTTTAATTGACTAGATCGATACTGTTCCCATTTGTCTTTAATTAACGTAATTATTGTAATGCTAATGACTATTAAAGTACCTGAAGGTACGTAAATCATTGGCGGTGTTGTAATACCTACAAATTATGATATTTTATCACAATAAATTAATATGCCCGGATGAAATAAATATTAAGTCCCAATAAAATTCCCTCTAAAATTGTAAAATGTTAATATAGTTGAAAAATGATCACTATCGGACAAAAACATATTAATAACACTAGCGGACGGTTGCAGCTTTGTCCACATGAAATAGCGAAAAACCTCTCTTCCTCACTCTATACATTGATGAAGACAGCATGAAACTGATTCATGTAATAAGTAGTTATGGTATATTTATTATGCGCTTTCTTGATAAATGTTGTTGTGTACAATATACAAAATGTATTTTACCAAACATACCTATTTATACGTACTTACTTATTACACTGAAATAAAAGAACGTTGACGATGACGTCACGGGTTGCACCACAAATGTGATACAAACCACACTACAGAAAAACACTGGTTATGGAAATTATATTATTAAATTTTTATTTATACGATTACCTACATTGAGGGGCTCATGGCCTAGTGGTAACCGACAATGTTAACACATTGCAAAAGATAAGTAACATCTAGTCAGTCTTAAGACATTGAGACCCCTCCGTGCCTCGGAGAGCACGTTGTCGCGTCGGTCCCGGTTGTCATACGAACATCTATGGCAGTCGTTAGGGGTAGTTGGAGCCCAAGATCAAAAATCCGACTGGTCTAACCAGAACTTCAATATCCCCCATGGGTTGTGGAGGTCAGATGGCAGTCGCTTCACGGAAAATATCGAAGTTCAGCCGCGAGCAGTTAGACTGGAAAGCCGGCCCCAACTCAGTTGGGAAAAGGCTCGGTGGATGATGACTATTACCTACAGTTTAGTGAATGTCGCATACACTTTAAATTATCTAGCAGACGTTCGCGACTACGTTCTCGATTCCTTTTTGCAACATTGTTCATGACTGTTCCGATGCCATTTGTAGTAGCGTGATAATTTAAACTTATACCTTTCCTCTATAAATGAACTTATAGTTACATACTATAGTTGGTCCTAAGATTGGCGCCTTCAACCAAATAAACTTTTTTAATCTCAAAAGACATATTCCCAGATAATTTAAACAAGATATTATTTTAGCATAGTTTAATGCTGAATAATAAAAACAAGGTTTTGACAGTAAGGATATTTGGAAGGTACTAGGAATGTATGAAGTCCAAGAAAGTCAAACGATAGTGTTCTATTTAGAATATCAAGTCGTCCAAACAATACAAAGCTTCTATGTTATCGTTTAGTACCTACTCAATTACCACAGTTGAAACTACAATGATTGGTATTGATAACGCGGACGGACTGTTGTTCTAGTTTCTCTTGCGGTTTGTGTGACATACACTGTGATACCAACTAATATTAGAAATGTAAGTATGTATAATTATGTTTATACCTATTACTTTAATAACAACTACTCTAAGTAAGCCTAAACCTATCTCTAAATTAATTCATTCAACGGCTTTCAAACTAGAATCACCTAAAATTTCAACAGAGAGAAAACTCAACCAAGACTTACGTCGACATCAAGTTACGTTTAAGGTAACGTTTAAGTCCGGTAAAGTATTATTAAGTTAAGTCTTTGTGGAATCTCATCTTGTTGAAGTCCAGCCAAAGATATTCGTTTTTGCGATTTCGGTACAGTGTAAAATATTTCAGAAAATTTTAGGTTTGAAATACAAAATTACAAACAGTACAAAACTCAACAATGAGTTAATAAAATCGTATTACAGTAGCATTTAAATTAGCTGATATCATGTTATCAATAGATATCGATCGTATGATTCAAGGAATATGTTTATTGTGATTGTTATTCACTTGTATTCGGTAATTGATAGCACTTATCAAACCTCCACACATCGGTTATGTGACGTTAAGTGAATAAACTGCACGCAAACTGAAGTTCTTCAGACTTCGGTATGATATGACATGTGTGGAGCGTATGGTTACCTCTGGCGCTCGGCAAAATCCGAGGTCCAGTCGCTCACTTGCAATACCGAACAACGTTTCATATCTTGTCCCACACCGGGAGAGTTCGGAGTAACTAGTTCTTAATCTGTGCCTGGGACTATCAAACATTACAAAATCATCGATGAACGATGGAGCCACGCACTTAAAAGAAGAAGAAGAAGTTATCAATTTTTATGTGCAAATTCGATGCTAATGGTAGTAATAGTAGTACTAGTAATTTGTGGAATTGCCGTTTCTGAATATTTACCAAAGCCGCGTCCATCTTAAAAATGGATGATGGGGCCGGGAATTCTCGGTTCTAATCCTTTCAATATCATCATTAATCACGGTCCAGTTTAATCGAAGTCAACTATGTTCAAACGTTATGAAAACGAAATGATGTTGTGACTGATGGTTTTAATTATTATCATGTCTTCAAAACATTGTTCACATAAGTACATTTATGTTTACAACTCAATTTGGACCCGTACCTTGTTCAACTTTTATGGAATTTATATTGAATTGTCTTCGTTTACTGTATAAAAAAAATGAAACAACCGGTTTAGAGGATCTGAGATTTCAAACAAATTAAGTTGACTTTATATTATTTTTTTGACATTAACTAGGTCGTGACGAAGCTGAAAATTTAAATTTCCTCACCAGACCATAAATACAACGGCTCCGTTCTGTGTCTACTAGGTTAGGATATTTTACCGACTGCCAAGATGTCCTAGTTAATTTCTTTTACCAATGGCACACTTACCTCTCACCGGTCGATCTTTTCACAAGTCCCGACACAGGCCGATGCCTGATGTATGATCAGGCAGAGGTGTAACTTTGTATGTCCAACGTAATAGGGCAAGCATATTGCCGTTACCAGGCCCTACTGAAAGTCCATAACCAATCTGTAATTAAAACCAAAATTCCAACAGTCAGGACAGATGTTACATACAATACATCATACCACTAAATAAAATATCTGCAGTTCCAGTGAACGGTCATAATAATTCGAATATTTTGACATGAGAGTAGTTAATAACTATATTGTACATCTAGCCCTTGCGATGATATGCGGCATGACGACCATAGGAGATATACGCTTGCACTGGTGGTACTGAAACTCCACTGAACCCCAGGGCCGAGCCGACCCCTGGCAGCGCCTGTGTGCGAACCCTATGAAGTGCCTTTTTTTTACGAATCTTCATGTTTCAATGTTTTTTTTTATAAATATGTAAAACCAATTCGCTTGCCAATTACTGCGAAAAATAAAACGCTAATTGGTTTAAGGGACCAAAACATCTTCAGGGCCCCAGCGACCTCACCCGCTAGCGGCACGCTTGCTGATCAACGAACGAGGCAACGTGAATTCACGGTATACTGCGGTATACATAATACCAGGTGGTAAACAAAAGATCTACCGCCAATGATGTACTTACAAATGAGGAACAAACACGCTTGTACATTTTCCCTCTGCTTTATTATGATAATCCTGACCGGTGTCAGCTTACAGCATCATTATCAAAGGTCTACACTGTCTTACATAATTGTCTTCAAGCCATTGTCGAACCGTCGAATTTGTGGAATATTGTAGAAGTGTGTTTCTTCTTTTTTAAAATCGATGTTCATCGATGATTTCGCTAATATCACGGTAATGCTTGATTTTTCCCGCACAGAAGAACTAGTTCGCGGTGCGGGACAAGGAAACGTTGTTCGGTATTGCAATTCAGCGTTTGAGCCTGGATTTTTGCCCAGCTCCAGAGGTAACCTAAACACGCGCTCTGCAAAAACCCAAGTCCAGAAGTGTGTTTGTTCATCGTGTATTACTGTAGGTTTCACAAAGTACCCACAATAACCGTATTGGTATAGGTCTGAAGTTTCCTATCCATCTAAATTCTCTTCTTGGTAATAAGGCTGCCATTGGTGCCTACTAAATGTATATTTATTAGTTTGTTTGAATGATGTCAATCAATTGCAAACTGCGTAACTAACCCTTACATTTCTTTTCTTTTTCAGGTAAGAACTTCCGATATCTTATCAGTTATCTATTTTGGTAAGCGTAATGAGAAGTGTCTTTTTATGTGCCACAAGCCGGGAATTTAATTTTGAGGAGTATGACTTGGGCCTAAGAGATGATGATAGGGCCCCTTAGCATCCCTGATCACCATTAAGTATTTAATCTATGACATTAAATTACATAAAGGCAGACACAAGTTATCATTTTTGTATAATGAATGGCCACTTTATCATGTTTTTGCAACATTAAGTCGTCGTCGTTATTGCATATCGTTATAATAAATGTAATCCTAAAGTAATACAATTACAACTCGTCTGATGATTTAATCCCTTCATATTTGTTGGTCGATTGCATCGGCTGATGTATTCATACAGTAATAATACATAATTGTTAAACTACTTTGCAATATTCCGCCACATTCAAATTACCCAACTCTCGTATTTATTCATGCACAGGAGCGCCCTCCAAACCCACTTAAAATTAGGCCCGAAGAATAGATAAATAATTTTGAAAATATAATAAATATGAGAGTTGTGTTATTGTGCGAAATATAATAAAAAACCTCGACACGTGTTTCGCCCCCAACCAGGGGCATCATCAGGAGATGTCGATGGCTCGGCGACGGCGCCGTGTCCATTACAAAAAAAATATTTCTCTATTCTTTCGGCCTAATTTTAAGTGGGTTTGGAGGGCGGTCCTGTGTAAGAATAAATACGAGATTTGGGTAATTTGTATGTGGCGGAATCGGAATATTGCAAAGTAGTTAGATTTATTTAATTTAGCTATGGACTTCCGAAAAGTAACGCCTGATAGTATTAACTATACATAATTGTGATAGGAATCTTCTAGAAGGTTGACGCCAAGAAAATCCTTAGAAAGTTTTATAATAGTAAACCCACAGCGACGACGGTAGATGTAGTTCCTGTCACTTGGAAAGTAAAGAGATAGTCCTTCTGCCTCAAAAGATTATCGTGAGCAGCGGCGGCCCCCAAGTTAAAAAAAACCGGCTAAGTTCGAGTCGGACTCACACACAAAGGATTTTTTAGTATTTGTTGTTATAGAGGCAACAGAAATACATCATCTCTGAAAATTTCAAGCCCGCAAATTTCTTTCTAACATCACGGTCCATGAGATACAGCGCAAGACAGACGGACGGACGGTCAGCGAAGTCTCAGTAATAGGGTTCCCGTTTTACTCTTTGGGAACGGAATCCTAAAAAAGGTTGCATTTTCACTAAAGTTAGTAAGTGGTCGATTAAGTAAACCTTTACAGCTTTCTTATGACACATACTAAGTAACTTTGTATGTCCTAGATTTGGCAGAAACATATTATACAGTTGCTTTCGCTAATATCCTTGTTAATTCCATGTCGGTCACTACAGACGAACCTATTGCCCTTCACTAGTAGTACTTACTTAATCTTATGTTTGCTAGAGCCTCGTCTGGTCTCGGCAGGTGCATCACATCTTAGTACGAAACTTTTTTTTAAAGTCCTCTGTCCCTGTCTTCCCTTCGACGGCCAGGAAACGGCCTTGAAAGAATACCCTAAAAGCGCAGTGGACTTTGGCCACTTTTGTAGACAACCAACAGTGATTACTTACTAAGTTTTTGTTATGAGTATGACGGCACGATAATCATAATGGTGACCTTGTGACGTCACAGCGAGATAACACGAGAAAGTCACGCCGCGGCCGATAACACACGCAAGAAAGCAAACCGTACTTACTTTTCGTGATAAGGCTATTGTTATCGGAATGTAATACAACTCGTATCTACCGTCTCGCTTCGCTGATAGCCTGGTGCCTGGTGCCTGGTACTGAAGGAGTGAAGATTTTATGTTTAAAACAATCAGGCATGAAGACAACATTAACTACTTAAATCGTACAATGTGTAAGAAATCCTCCGTGTCATTGCTGACTGAGCAGGGTCCTCGTATGCCTGCTGCGTTGTAACATTGAATGGCGATACGTACTTCTTTGAACCAGAAAATAACCAACGTTCTGGTCGCTTATGTCAGCCATATTGATGTAAGAAATAGATTACAGAAAATTATTCATCGTCATCCACCGAGGATTGTCCGAACCCAGTCGGGTCCTGGGGGCTTTCCAGTCTAGTAGTGCCGTACCAAATTTCAAGATTCTAAGTTAGCGTGAAGTACATAGCCTGTATTGCCGGATTTGATTCCATTGTCGAAATTTAAAGAAGTTTGCAGCATAAACGGCTCTTCTGGCAATCTTTTGATTGCGTTGGCATAGAAGTTTGATTTTTTCACATTTCTAAGGGGAAGTAGGCCTTAGTATTTGATGTGAATTGCAGCTTGATACCTCCACGCGGTCCTGAGAAAAAGGGTCTTGAGACACGGACGGACAAAGTGATCCTATAAGGGTTCCGTTGTTTTCTTTTGGGTAATGGGGTCCGAGCTACCTTTTTAGAGACATAGCTAAACGTCGTCCTAGGACCAGAAGGCTGGGATTTTTCTGGTTGGTTCGGTTTGTGTAAATACTTAGTTTTCGTTCTCTTTAAAAGTAAAAAAATAGCTTACCACAAAAACATACCATATTGGTTGAAGATGAAGAAAACTCCATGTAATACTATACCTACATCACCATAGCGAGCAACTGAAGGCCAATGTTGTACTTATATGCGTCGCACGTCGCGCTGTAATAAATAATGAGAAAACAATGGAGACCGATCAAACTGAAACGAAGGATAATCATAGCAGGTTCTGCGTACTTAAAGGTTATGCATTTTTGACAATACTCTCGTTGGCGTTCCTGCACATAATCCTAATTTCGTGTAGATCTCAATAATTCTAAATTCTCTCTCCAGTAAACTGCTTCAGAAGTGAGTCGGAACAAAACAAAATCCCCTTAATCACCGGGCGTCCGAAGTCCCTCTCCCTTCTTCTCTCTTTGAAATTCCGACGAAGAACGATGGGTGTAAGCTTAACCGATGTATCTGTCTGTGGCACCAATTTTTGATGAGAACTTTTTATTCGAAAGCCGATACGATTGAGATGGCTTCCTTGGTGGAAATCTAACTTATGGCCGGGGTTTTATAACTTTTAAATTAAGGAATCTTTTGGTAATATGATTAAATAAGTAGGTAATTTAAAACTAGCTACTCGTAGATACCGCGTGCACTGGGTATAATAGATTTCATGTTCTACGATCATTAACGTAAAACTTCGTTTTCGATCCAATGTATCTCTGTATCTGTAATAAATTTCATCAAGATGGGTCCCGCTATTTATACATGATCCCGCACAACTTTACAATTATCAGTAGGATATAATAAAACAAAGTTGTCCTGTCTGTCTGGTCGCGATAAATACAAAAACGCATTGATTTTCATGCTGTTTTCACCTATGGTGGTTCTCGAGGAAGGTCGCCTATCCCGTTAATTGGGAACCGTACAAGCGGGAAAAAGCGCGGGCGTGTGCTAGTATTATTTATGTAAAGAAGATACAACGTATTAAGATTAATCTTTTGCGTCATGATAAACAGACGACAGTAAATATTTACAGTGTATACGTAAACATTGTTATCTTGAACCTGTTTAAGCATTAACTACCTATTTTCTTTGCAGTAAATTGAGACTGATAACTTTTAACCCCTAAACTTCACTAGCTTATACCGCCTATGTCACTCGCCTAACAATCGCAAAACATACGTGACGTCAGTGACAACTTGAAGTTGTAAGTCAGTAAGGGTTGTCTCTTGTTTGTATTATACGGCATAGAGTTGATATTGAGGCATAACGGCATAATTATTGGTCAAATTATGCTGGAACTTTCCTGACAACCCTAATGTTCGAATGATGTTCTATGTAAACAAAAGAATGTGCTTTAATTAACCTCGGGGTGCAAGTTCTGTATGTAAGTACTATTCCCTATTCTGTGCTTATACCACAGAATAGGGAATAAATAGTACTTACATACTTATACTGTGTGTGACGAATGGTCAATTCGATCAAGTTTGACCTTTTAATTAACATTTCTTAAATTGCTTTTAATTCGTTTTGAGCTAAATCTTATTATTATACGTAATTATATAATTAAACAACCTTTTGGTTAATTATGAATTGTGCCTTACAAATTGTTTATAACGATTTAAAATACCCACGAAATTTGATATAACATTCTAAACTTATTTTGCATTTGGCGATTTAAAATAAATGTTGGTAAACGTCAGTAGGTACCTACTTAAATCTGTAAAAGCGTCACATATTTGTGCTGAAACTTGATCAGTTTTTTAGTACTACTCTTCGTGTCTATCTATTGAAAGTCTTTAGAAAATATTGGTTTATATTGGCTAACGATCGCACGAGGTTTATTAAGTAACTGTTTTTATTACATCAAAGTATAATTAGGTACTTACCTACTATTAGGTACTTACCAACTATTGTTTGAAAAAGTATTATTTTTGTAAACGTGCAATGCACTTACATGAAACACGCGCTTTAAAATTAATTAATATTGCTCAACCCAAGTATCAAATGGAGTATAGTCGATAATGGCCGTCTGGCGGCGTGATGAACGAAACGTATCAATTGTTTCCAGTGCGAAATCGAGAGGTAATAAGACTATTACTGATCATGTGAAGGATACTTGAGGATAGATACCTATTTCTTATTAATTATGCGACCCTGGTAGATTTCATTTCAATACCATTAAACCAAAAGCCATATTTATAAAAGCCTACCTAGAATAGTACACTTACATTCCCGCGGAATAGAAAACATCCCTTTAAAAAAGTCCTGATTCTCAATATAGGGGTTATAATAGGTACCCAGTTCCAAGTATCGCGTATCCGAGTACCTAATATTCAATCGAGTACAATCAACCACAAATTGAACGGTGAATAATTGAAATGCGAATTGGTTACCGTATTATGTGAATGACTTGTAACTAATTTTATTTTATGATATAGTTTTATAGAACTTTGTGTTCCCACGAAGCTTGCTTGTTAATAAAAAAATACGTAAAAACGCAATGGGTATTTGTTAGGAATAAGTCAGTACCATCGTAATAATTATTATTGGTAGTTGAGTATAGCGAAATACTTAAATTCTGTGTATTTCGCATGTCGAATTGGTCACATATTAATTTTTATGTTTATGTTTTATCAATTATTATACTCGTAGGTACGTGAGGAATATTACGCAGTGAGAGGCACACTCATACGAGTATTGAGATGATTACTTACTTGAAAACCGAATAAAAATAGTTTTTATAAGTTTTCAGGGTTAAAAAAAATCGTGTACTTGGAGAAATACTTGTGATTTAATTGTGGTTTTCAAACTTAAAACTGTCTTAACATCTAAGTTGTACCTAGTTTGACATTCCCATATATGTAGAATTCAGTAATCGAAGAATGTTTTTGTAAGTATCTGTCTAATATTTTGTACTAGTTTAAGTAGCTAGTATGTAACAGGTACTCTTAGTTTCTCTTGTTACGGTTAAATAATAAAAGAAATTAAAATTCTATAACTTTACCATATTTAACGGATTTACTTAATAAGTAACTGGATTTTCTGTGATATACGAGATAATATTGATACGATCTCAGTTCAGGGAGTCGGTTCCGGCAACATAAAATGTAAAAGCAGCATAATTTTGCCAAAATCTTAGTTGCATCACATAATACGCAAAACTATTTACCACTGCTGATACTCTAATAAGTAAAATAGCTTCATTATTACCATATTATCATAGATATCCAATTAGATATCGTTGAAAGTCGACTACACTCACTATGCACGATTGTATTAGACCCAGTGTTTCTCAACGTTCACTGCTGCGAGGCGATGAGAATATTTTGAGAAACTAGAGAATTATTCAATAACATCGTAATCCTACCAGCACTAATCGATTAGTTATTAAACAAACGCGATTGTTATGTGAGAAATCGATTAACTATTACATTAAAAATAAATATCACTGAAAATTATACAACGTCTATTATTTCAAACATGATCTTTATAGTTTCACGCACTTGTGTTTAGTGTTTTGGATAATACTGCAACTTATTTTAGTTCTTCAAAATATTTTGGAATTACGTAAACACAACTAAAACAATTTAAATGAATTATTGTAAGGAGTTAGTTCGATGTTTAACCAGATAAAGAGTTACTTTATTTATGAAATAGAACAATTAAAGATTAAACCCGGCCCAAACGTCTTGTAACAGATATTATTACGAATCGAATCGATAATTTAGAACTAGTTACTGTCATTCACGCTTGACCGGTCGACCGTTAGATGTGTTCGCTTAACCAGTGATTATAACCTGCTTCGCTAAATTAGTTCATGTTACCGTAGGTCAATGGATAATTAACTAACAAGAAAAGCCTTCGCCACCTACATAATTATCAGCTCAATGAGGGCTAATATCAAAATTAGACACTACAACTTTACAAAAACACTCTGAATCGGTGGCGTGGTCGATGGCTCGGGTTCGATTCTCGGGTCGAATCAAATATTTGTGTGATCTACAAATGTTTGTTTCGGAGTTTGGGTGTTTTCTATGTACGAGTATATATGTATGTAAATACATACATTTCTAAATAGAAATATGTAAGTATGTTTATCAGTTGTCGACATTCCTTAGCACAAGCTTATAGCTTAGTTTGACGTTGTGTGAGAAAGTGCAAAAATAGTTCTTCAAGGAAGACAGGTCTTTATTAGGCCCACTTTGCGTGGGTACATACGTAACTGGGAGTGAGCCTATTGCCAAGGACAGGTTCATCTATCCGAAGATGTTGATAGGGCAAACCAATATCCCTTATCTCCTTTCGATACCTAGTGCCTCATGCTTGTTTTGTTTTTTTTTAGCCTGTACTGTCCCACTGTTGGGCAAAGGCCTCCCTCAACTCCTTTCAATGTGCTCTATCCTGCGCCACCCCAAACCAGTCTTCGTGGCAGGCATCCACACCGTTGCGCCATCTGTCTGGGCCGACTCAGGCGGCGTCTTCCATCTTTCGGTATTCATGTAGTAGTAGCGACCCTCGCCCAGCGGTCAGAATTCATTCGGCTTACGTGGCCCACCCACTCCCACTTTAGTTTTGCTGCCTTTTTACCCACATCCACTATACCGGTATTTGAACGCAGTTCGGTATTTCCGACGTTGTCTATCCTTTTTATGTTTAGGATGCTGCGTTCAATTGACCTTTGGCAAACCCCAAACCTTTGGCAACCCCAAGCCTCACGCTTGTACCATCTGTAACTATGTACCTAGTACATAATAAAATACGTCAAAAATTGACGCAAAACTCGACTTCAAATTATCAAATAATTGTCGGAATATGACTACTTGGGAAGCAGTAGATTCAAAATCAGTTTACCCAGACGAAGAGGTACTTAACAAAGATAAAAAAACAGTCGAATTGAGAACCTCCTCCTTTTTTGGAACTCAGTTAAAAAACAGATTCCTTTCGAATAGAAAACTTTTCCTTTATTCGGAATCGTTTAAAAATTTAGAGTTCGTTAGTTAGTGCCTCATAGCGGCAATCGTGATATGCACATTGAACAATGAGTTCAAAAAGCCTTCGCTTTAATACTATTTGGTTAGGTTAGTTAGCCTCACAATGAATTCAATGGATAAATATTATATTATAAATGTGAAGTGAATTAGTGAATACCTTTGGAAATGCCATAGAGTGAAACCGGTCAGGTCAATACAAATAAAGAGTTTGTGGAATATCTTTACAAGTGAGTTATTTCATAATGAATTACTATATGTTCCACCAAGTGCCGACAATCGAAAGCATAAATTACATACTCCTTAATTCTGTATATTGAATATATATATACAACTGATACAGAATTAATATGAATGTATGTATTTTATACAAAACAAACTCACATTTCAGATATTAATAATTTGTTCCAATGTTGTTCAAACCCATGACTCCAGCATCGAGGCGTATTACTGAACCAATCACTATCAATAACATTTAAATCTTCACCTCCTTAACCTAAATATCATACAATTTCAATTATAATTGGATAAATAATAAATTAAATACTAATAATCAATAAATACCATGACTAAAAGCCGTATTGTTTAAAGGTGAACTACTTATTAAATTAAACCATTGCATCATTTAGGTAACGAATATTATACTCGTAATTTGGTTCTTTGATACGAATGAGTAACTTACTTTATGAGCATGAGTACCTGGTATGGTAGCTATTACATATACCTGTTACTTTACCATATTACTACGAGTAATAGTCGTATTGTGGGAAATGTGGTATACTGATTACGTAAATACGAGTAGGTTGAAAGTGTACAAATCGTTACTTTTCGTATTAAGAAGGTATTTCAAGCACTTCCTTAATTGTTTATGTTACTTTAGCATTGTAATGCGGTTGGCAATTGTAATGAAGTGCTAAAAAAATAGAACTGTTGTCTATTTCCTTTTCCTCGCGTGGATAGAAATGGAATCGTGTTTATTGTCGATAATGTTCGGGAAAACTGATTAGCATGAGTATGCAATTAGCCTAGACTAGACGATGCAGTAGCAGGTAGCGGTCACCATCCTCTGGCTCTGTTCTAATATTTATGCTGTTGTATTTCAGTTGGTATTTTCTCTGAACTAACAATAACAAAGACATTATGATTAACCATTGTTAGATTATCAAACTCAAAACGCTCTCTTAAACTGAACGTATTCAAGGAATAAAATTCACCTATTACAGGTTGCGGACCGTTGACGCGTATCTGTTCACTATTATTTTGTGTCACAACACTATCCCTCCTTTAATATCAATATCAGTGAAAACGTGCCGCTTTCCAAAACAATTTCCATGTTTATCTATTACGTAAATAACAAAAAACAATGTGCGCAAAACCAAACAACGGCTTTCTTTTCATATTTCATTGCGTTTTCTGATTGATATTTTCGTTGATATCATTATTGTAATTTGAGTAAGGTATTGGGAAAGCAATCAGTTCTGTGACTAGGGAAAGTTAAGTTGACATTATATTAAAGTTTAATGTTTCGCGACAGGTATCATAAAGTTGATTGCTGGCGGTAGCTACATCTACTGCATCTGTATTTAGGCTATCAATTAAATGATGCATTATGATGGCCCGTATTTTTGCCGATATCAAACTAAAATTTATTCCACAAGTAGTAACTCTAAAAAACCGAGCAAGTCATCGTCTCGAGCCACGCATCGTAGTTAACTATAAAAGCCTCTATAACTCCGGAACTAACAGAGTTACACCATCCGTTATAGTTTTCCTTTCATTACAAGGACTACCATCATGATTTTTTTTCAGGTTTTTTTCGCAAGCCAATAGATTTTAGACGGACGCCAATAGATTTGCAAAAACATGCTCTTCAAAACTAAAAATCCCACAGACGGATACTTAAATAAAAAAAAAACAACTTAGCAACCTCTCTATGTTTTTGACCTATCTAATGATACCTCACACGATGAGGTAGACGCGAGAAAAATTATCATCCCTTTTTTTTTTTTTTTTTTTTTTTAATTCCGCGGTCTTAGGCCGCGGCCGCTCTAACGTCCGTTGCCGGGCGTCTCTGGTTACTAGCAGAGGGTATGTCCAGTGGCACCCGGCGGACTTTGACCACCTCTGTGGTCTCTTCGGGTGTTGGGTCGGGACGAGAATCCCGCGTCGTTGGGGAAGGGTTTTATCCCGCGTCAGTGAGTGAATCTGGTTGCGTGCTATGGGGCAAAGGCCCCGCAGCACGCAACCCTTCTAGCCTGCTTCTGTAAGGACGGCGGATGGCGATCCCGCCGTCCTCAGGCCCCGATCATGGAGGTCGATAGTCTTGGGCGTAGTCGCGGAGTCTGGGGCGCCCTGGCCGCCGACTACGGAACTCGGCGGGGAGGGTACGCTCCCTCTCCCTCCCGGCCGCCTCCTTCGCGAGCATGACTTGCTCGCAGAAGGACACGGCCGCGTTCCACCTACTCCGGCTGGAGACCATGGCTTTTTATTCTATTTTATGTAATTATAAATACCATCCCTTATTTTAGCACTTTGTTGGTGTAGTAGGTATACATAATCATGTAAAGTTTCATGTTTCTGGCACTAACCGTCTGGGACGAAAACCGAGGACGTCTGTCCTCGGACGGACAGATATGACAAAACTATAAGGGTTCCGAGACACCTATCGAGAAGAACCAAAAATTGTCTCCGCATCATTGCTGACTAGAAATAATCTCAGAGTGTTGGCATTGCCACATTGGATGGCAATAATACTAATTTCTGGAGTCTTTCGGACTCCGTAAATATATCCGTAAGGTCCGAAGTAAGCGGTCTTCTGGAAGCGTCTATCATCCGCTTTGCGAACAACTCCACGACCACATTGTCAAAAATAAAAGTGCAAATTTCTCTGTCATCCACCAAAATCGTCATACAAACATAATTCAGTTAGAGTTATTTGAATGTCAGCTCTTACTTGCCTTGGACTTGTCAAACATTCGAAAAAATTTGCTTCACTTGTAAGTATAACATATATATATAGATATGAAAAAAATTATAGGCCTTCGTGATCTTTCTAATAATCTAAATGGAATGAAATTGAAATAGATTAATTTTAATAGAGGTCACATTTTTTCTATCTTTTCGATGATTTTGTTGTTTGTTCATGATGTCTCTAGACCTCCAAGTTTTCTAAGTGGGCGGAGTGAAGGGCTTACCTCCAAAAACCTTTGTGATAAGTAAATGCTATTTACTATGTTGGGTTTTAGTATGTTGCAATACATGTCCGTGTGTGCGTGTGCCCTTGTCGTGAGTGTCATTATCATTAGCGCACGCTTTACGTATGCCGAGCTGCGCACGCGCCACTTAGTTGAAGTTGAACTAATGTTTTAAGTAACTGTTAAAATACGCATACTAATAACAAGTCTATTAGTCTACCTTTATAAAATACTAGCAGTTGCCGGCGACTTCGTTCAGTCTCTCAAAAAATAACAGAAATATTAAGGTAATATAGGGAATTAATTTTCCCGGTTTTCACAATATTGCTCGAACTGAAAATCGAAAATACACGGCTACAAAGTTGCCATTTGATTTTCGATCATTTTCTTCTCCTCTTTTATACAAAATCTTTCGTTGGGCTATTACGGGGGACCAAAAATTCTGGCAAATTGTGGGTGTGTAATGCACCTGCCTACCTCTTCGGGCGTGTTATGTGTCTGTGTCTGTCTTTTCGTTGAAATTAAGGCACTGAAAATACACTAACTTTGTAATACCATTGTAGCTTTCACGATGTTCTGTCAGATGCATGTCGAAACGAAACAGTAAGAGAACCTCGTTACCGGTATTCACCGTTTCTATCTGACATATAGGACATAATGTGCCTCTGCTTTCTACGTAATAATAAGCTCGTTATAATATACTACACTGAATAACGTTTTATGTGATAATCATGGCTAGCCGACTTCATAACACCTATACATAAGTTTGTAACACAACTCATCAATGTACATTTACTCGTAGTGAGGGAAAGTGAATTTGACCAGTAGATATCTTATAGAATGTCTGTGAATATTACAGCATGGTGATGCAGTAGGCTCAGACTAAAAGAATAACAGTAGGTTTTTTAAATAAATTAGCGTATTAAATAACAAAGTAGAAAGCGGAAAATTAGAAGTACGAAGGGTACTGCAACAATTTGTCGCGGAATCATAACAGTAATTTTCTTAGCTCGACAAACGTCAGCGTCATCAAGTTTGATTGTTCCCTTAGATCGTCAGATTTCATGTCGGGATTTTTGTTGTTTTCTAGTCGATGCTTCTCAGGACCACCAGGCTTATTCACAACCGTCGGAAGCTGCCATTTTCTGGTCTGAACGGACTGCAACGGACAGTATTCGAAGCGGACGCACCAACACTATTCACAAATCAGAAATTTTTACACGATTTGTAGACTTTGTAATTTTTACACGATTGTCTTTTTTTATCTAAGTACTAGTGGTCGCCCGCGGCTTCGTCCGCGTGATTATTGTTCCCGTCGCCGTATCATTATAAATTGTAGCCCATGTGTTATTCTGATGTATAAGCTATATTATTGTAAAGTTTGATCAAAATCCGTTCTGTAGTTTTTACGTGAAAGAGTAACAAACATCCATACATACAAACTTTCGCATTTATATTCGTAATATTAGTAGGATTTTATGTTTGTGTAAACTTTGTTTCAATAGATGTTATGAACACCTTCAATACTGAACTACTTAACCTAATTTTCACGCCGTTAATTTTTGATGAAACTGTTTATTATTATTCATCATAGTTAGATATTATCTACGATTTGTAACATTACGTACTCACTAGTGAGTTACTAAACACATGGTATAGTTTGTCTAAAAAGTCGTGAGGCGGAGCTGGAAAATGAAGGCGTTGGCGGCAATCATTTGGGTCTCGGTGTCGATCACGCTGGTCCTCAAAAGTACTTTTGAATTTAAATAGTACTTTTGACGACTAGTATTGGCATTGAGCCTCGAATGATTGTTGCCAATGCTTTCATTATACAGCTCCGCGTTATGACTTTTTAGACAAACTATACTGTAGTTGCAAGTTAAATGAAGGTTAACTTTCTGTCCAAATCATGGCAGTAGAAAAATAAGAATCAAAATGCTTAGAAAGACGTCAAACTAACAACTGAGTTGTGTCTATAATTTTGTCTTGTAAACAGTAGGTACCTATATTTCTATAAAAATATTTAATTTAACAAGTGATTTTAATTCAGTGCTTGCGAATATAATAGATCTTAGTAAATAATTGAATTTAAGCATCCTGTGAGTGACAAACAATGGCATAGGTGCTTTACTGCATGAGGATAAACTTCGCTTCTTCGTCTACTATGGTTAGCAGGTACAGTTACCTGAGCTGCTTCAGGGCTTTGATTATCTAAGCGCCAGGGCTATCCCTGGAGTTGTGATTTCGTTGAAAATTTGGGAAGAACATTGTTTAGAACCCGAAGTGATCCAGTCTATTTATATTTATATATATTTTATATATTATATTTTAGTTCTCTGATGTAAAAATATTGTATTGCTCGAACAAGCATTCGATGGGTTTTAGATTAATAATATCAATTTATTATCAATTTATTTAGTTGACATGATTTATGTTTTTAGTTCTAAATCTTTACATTTTTTAACAACAAATATAATTCATCATCTGTATTTTTAACTAAAAAAACAGTTTTGCCACCTTCACCGGCGTTGTTATTATTATGCGCATTAAATATGAGTTATTATTTCTAAATTCTTAGGCGCATGACGGACGTGATACAACGCCGTACAGTTATGCGGCACAGTACAGCTCACCGGTCGCCTTGACCGTGACGGTTTGTGCAACGGTGCGCCCGCGCCGATCTCGCCGCGTGCGCGGCGCAAACGCAGCCCGCGTCGAGATCGAGAGTGAACGCGCCCGTACCGTACTGTCTCGATCGCGTTAATTTACGGTCACTATGATTATCAGTTCGATACACTGGGTTTGATGATAAGTTTGAATTTATTTGTATAAAATTATGAATGATGGTACCTCTGTAATATTAGCAATTTTTGTCGAATCGTACATGAACAATTCCTACTCTACCAATGCTAACAAGGCATCATAACTATCTAATGACATATTCAATCCAATTAACATTCTAGGTAGAATGTGGTAAGCAAATGATAATAAAACCTGCTTTAATTTGCTGGCGCCCTGGTAAAAAAAAGGTAAATTTCCTTCCTCATTACGTGCTTTAGGTAATATAATATAATTATACAGGTACAGGAAATAGTATGTTGGATTAGATTTGGTATAGTCATGTTCATTATTCATTTAATCTGTAATTTCTCCGGATTATTGAAAACTTTACTTCTATGGTCATAAAGAAAAGTAATTCTGCGTAGAATACAGACATCGGTTTTTCAATAATGCTCCTACGATGTTATTGCCGCATGAAATACCCTGATATAATTTACCAATCGAGACGCTTAAAATAATTTTTATACCATTGCCCCTCGAAAAAGTGAACTTTATTCATCAGTGAATAAAACGCTCATTTACTCACAAGTGAATAATGACATTTGAATTTGGAACGAGCTTCAATAGACGAATTAAGTATACTACAAAAAAAAAAGCTGAACGTAACTACTGGCAGGCTGAATGAAGTCATTCCATTGACAAAAAAAAAAACAAAAGGGGCAATGGTATAACATTGGTATGGTATTACAGGACAGGTTACCTCCCCCCCCACCCCCCATCCCCATCAGACAATGTAGGTGTTGGAAACCTTTACCTTATTTTCTTGCAGTCAATGGTATAAAGTAGAGTAGACTACTCGTGAAAAAAAAAATTATCTCGTTCCTTTTCTACTCTCGGGATCCAACTTCGTAACTCGAATTAAATTTTCTTTTTTTTCACTTGTTGTATAATCTACTAATATCTGAGCTGAAATATAGAATCACTAGCTTGATAGAAAATAAAATACCTTAGTAATTCCACTATAATTGTGACAAGAATATATTAAAGGTTCGCGCTCACTGGGTCATTTACTGTCTGCACTTTGTAATTCGTATTCAGGGCATTAGCGCAATTTGAATGATTACTTCGTATTTGTGAGGTGTGACGGCACACAACAAACATTTGAATACACTATACTTTATTCTGTCAGTGTAAGTTACGCTGGGACCACCTAGATATAAGATCTGTATAAGGTATAGTCGATAGGTCCAAAATCCTAAATGGGACTTGTTAATTACATAATATTCATTGAACAGTATTCTCTGTATTTTTTAATGTTAAGTGACACACAAATCACTTTACCTAATCTTAGGAAATCAATGCTACCTATAGATTATTCGAAAAGTCAACATATAATTGTGAAAATGAAACAATTAATATTACATAATTTATTATAAATTTATTGGCGCCTTTGACCTCGCCCGAGTTTTGTCCTTTTACATGATAATATTATCTAATTCCTTGCCAAATATTACAATCCTCTCAGCTGGTTAAGTCATTAAAAGCAAACTACAGAGAAACATACAGAGTTACTTTCACATTAATATATTAGAAGGGATTACTTAATGTATATTGGCTTGTTTAATGTCCGGAGAAAGTCACGGTTCTGGTTGATTTACATGAAGCCCTCAGCAGACAACACAGCGCTCCTTCGCCGACACTCCCGAGTTATGTGAATGGAGCCACACCCAAGACACAGTTCATCCACCATCTGGGATAACATCGTCACGACGTGATGCTTTATTTAAATGGATGCATTCATGTTTTATAATATAAGCGGGACAAATAAGTACTAGTAGAATGACATGTACGCTTAGGGAAAGTAGTTTGATACACTCAAAACAACTCCTTTTTCGCGAAAGGGTAGACAGAGGCTTTTAAGCAGTCCTCATCTTCTGCAAGTAGTTCTTGATTGCCCATAGTATCCACTGACCAGGACTCTCGTCCGCCATCCATGCCTCTGTTTATTCTTTCAAAGTGAAAATGTGCATATTATAAACTTAAGACTAACGGGTCTTTTACGCGATTATTGAGATATATACATACCTCTTTATTACCCGACGTTTCGGCCCTGTTACAAGAGCCGTAGTCACGGGTGGACTGGCTTCAGCTCATCGTCGTCTTCGTAAAGTGTGGGTTTGTTCACTAACTATTGTGTTCGGAGAGCCACTACGGCATACCACACTGATAGTATCAGCACGCGGGCGTTCGGGGAGGTGGCGAGTACATTTGCTGATCACCGGATTCCACGACGTAGAAAGTCGATATCCATCTTCCCGGTTAAAGTTGGGATACTTTTTTATTTCGACGGCTTCCCGCACTATCCTGGAGTAATAGTGTCCGTCAGTGGATAGGACTTGTGGCTTGTGGAGTTCAATCCAGTGGTTGGGACCCGATTCCAACAAATGCTCGGCAATCGCAGACTTGTTTATTTGGCGGTTTTTTACAGCTGTGATGTGTTCTTTGACCCTCTCAGCGATAGTACGTTTGGTCTGTCCGATGTATGAACTACCACAGCTGCAGTCTACCTTATAAACACTCGGTGTCTGTAGAGGAATGGTATCTTTAGGGGTTCGCAGGTGGTTTACGACTTTGGAGTGTGGCCTATATACAGTCTTAATGGAGTATCTTTGTAGTACTGTTCCAATTTTGTCCGTTACTCCTTTCACGTACGGCATAAATGCTGGTGCTCTGCTTACTCCCAAGGGTTGTACCTTGTTCCTTTCACGGTGTTGTGTATGTCCCTGATACCCGTTCTGCTTCAACACTTCCTGAACATGAGCGAGCTCTTTCTGTAAGTGTTCAGGGTCGGAAAGATCGTAGGCTCGACTTACCAGCGACACCGCAACGGATCTCAAGTGTCGCGGATGATGATGTGAACCGGCATTCAGGTACTTGTCCGTGTGTGTGGGTTTGCGGTACACAGTGTGTCCGAGAGAACCACTCTCTCTCACTGTTACTTTGACATCGAGAAAAGCCAATGATCTGTCCAACTCCATTTCATGAGTAAACCGGATGTTCCGGTGTATGGAGTTCAAGTGGCTTAAAAATTGTTCTACTTCTATTGGGCCCCCTCTCATAATACAGAAGACATCATCCACATATCGCTTCCACAGTTTCACCTGTGCTAACTGCATATCTATGGAATCTTCAATGTGTTCCATCCAAATGTTTGCCATCACCGGTGCTACAGGGCTACCCATGGCCACTCCGTCGATTTGGAGGTAATGCTGTCCACCATAAAGAAAATAATTACCCTCTAGGCAATGTCTAAGTAGAACAATGTATTATATGAACAAACCCGCACTTCACGAAGACGACGATGAGCTGAAGCCAGTCCACCCGTGACCACGGCTCTTGTAACAGGGCCGAAACGTCGGGTAATAAAGAGGTATGTATATATCTCAATAATCGCGTAAAAGACCCGTTAGTCTTAAGTTTATAATGTGTACAAAACGCGAAAGTTTAATGAAAATGTGCATGTCAGAATATTAATGATTGTCTGGTATCGCAAACGCATAGTGCGTTACAGATTCACCCCCGTCCCTTAATGTGGGGTTAGGGTTATACAAGGTCGCTTTACGGCACATGGTATATTGTTTTTACTGTACCGATGCTATCTACTCTGGTATACTCAAAATATTAAAATAAAATTTAAAAGCGTTAATTATAGTATATTGGATAAAATTCTTTATTTATAATTTATTTTATTTATAATTTTTGTACATACACACAAAAAAAGAACAAGAAACAGAAGTACAAAAGAATAAAGTGAGCATAGTACAAGGGCACTACTTATTCCTAAAGGAATCTCTTCCAGCAGGCCTGAGAGGAGAAGTAAGAGTGAAAAGGCTAAGTGTGTGCAGTGCAAGTAAATAAATAAACCTACATAAACTATGGGTGCTATAATATATACATAGATAAATATATACTGAGCTATATATACAATACTTACATATACTACCATATATAGCTAGGGTAAAGAGGACAGATAATGTGTTTTGACTTTACTTTTAAAGAGAGGAATTTTACAGCTTTGTATTTGTATTCTTGTACTTTTCCACATTTATTTATCTATATATTTAATACGACAATTTGTCAGTCCGTCGCGTTTTTCAATTTACATACATTTTTTTATATATATATATTTTTTTTTTTCATATTTGAGGCGATACAAAGTTCGCTGGGATAACTAGTTTATTTTATTTCATACCGACCGCGGTTCCGCCTCACAGCATCATCAGACTTTTTTATGTAGGTACCCACATAAAAAAAAAACTTTTCTGACGTAGCCTGATAATAAATGGATAAATAAATAAAGAAAATAATATAAAGTAATTGTTTGTGTGTTTTGAAGTTCAAATTTGCTTAGTGAAATATGGAGTTATAGTGTTATTAAAGTATGAAATAAATGTGGAAAAGTACAAGTGTTTTATCCAATGTGTGTAGCAGATTCCGCTAAGTGCCATCAATCGACAGTATAAATAGTATTTAATTATAATACTAGTAATATGTTTTTAGGCTCCTCTGAAATATTTTGCAGTGTAAATTAAAGTTAATGTATTTTTTCTTTGTTACAGTTCACCATTCAGTAAAATGAAACATTCATATTATTGAGCATAGGTAAGTGACATCATGTATATTTTTATATTTCTTTTTACTATGTACTAGTTTCTAACTATAAAATATTATTTATAACTTTATAAATCGATCTAATGTGTAACCACCATTAATTAAATAGGCTGTCTTTTAATTATTATGCAATATCGTACTAGTGTTTTTTTTTTAATTCCGCGAGACCGCGGCCGCTCTCATGTCCATTGCTGCGGGCGTCTCTGGTGACACCAGAAAGTATTTCCAGTGGCGCCCGGCGGACTTTGGCCACCTGCGTGGCCTCTTCGGGGGCTTGGTCGGAATGAAAATCCCGCGTCGTTGGGGTTGGGTTTTAGGCCGGGTTTCCACTCACGCGGAGCGGGGCGGAGAGGAGCTTAGCGGTGCACGAATTGACCAATCACTATGCTTGAAAACTCCGCTTCGCTTCAATGGAAACAGCACGAGCGAGGTGGAGCAGAGCTGAGCGGATATTTATAATAAAAATACTGCGAGGCGATGTGGTGCGGAGGACAATGAACATTGGGGTGCGGAGCGGAGGACAGCGGGGCGGTGCTGTGTGGAGGACAGCGGGGCGGTGCTGTGCGGAGGACAGCGGAGCGGTGCGGAGGACAGCTTTTTTATTTTTAAACGACAATATGACGTATGGTCTTTCTGAGAGATTTACGCTGTAACTGAGCGCAAAAATGCGCGATTCCAAAAGTATGCTCCTCTCCGCTCCGCTCCGTACCATTCCGTTCCGCTTCAGTGAATACACTGACCACTTTTCACCGCTCTTCACCGCTCCTCTCCGCCCAGCTCCGCTTCAGTGGAAACGCGGCCTCATCCCGCGTCGGTGAGTAAGGACGGCGGGTAGCTATCACACTGCCCTCAGGCCCCGGCAGGCTACTCACGCTGTCTCCAGCGTGAGTAGGTGGACCATGGTTTGGAGCACGGTTTCCAGCGAGAGGATATCCACGCCCAGACCCACTACGAGGTCCCGGCGCTGAGTCGCCCACGGTATGGTACTAGTGTATACACTAGTAAGATAGCGTGGGCGTCAGCGCGATTAAATATATTTAATCATCCTTTAATGGCTTTTTAGCAAAATTCCTTTAAATACATTCTCTAGTTTCTGCTACCCTGGTATCCGAGTGGTTTTGCCTACTTTTGTTTTCTCAACATTTCCGCTTGTTTCCCACTCATCAGTATATCATTAGGGCATTGGCTGCTCAGTCACCATTAGAAAGCAGACCGCGATCTGTATCATCTGCGGAGAGGAAACATCGTGTTACAATACTCGTGACTGGAGAGAGACATTTTGTTACTTTTTTTTGTAGAAACCGCATGTTAATAACAATAACGAATTGCTCCTTTGTAAATAACTCTGTATTAGATTTAAGATGAAATATTTTGAAAAAAGCCGAGCTGAGTTTCTTGAGGGCTCTTCTCAGTCTCGTTGCATTTTGGAACCCTCGGTAGAGTCACACCAACTTCTGACGAATCTAAATAATTTTCTGAAAATTTCAAAGATAATAAACGTTATTTTATTTTATATTTTATTTTATTGTGTTTATCCTGACGGTCCGTAATATCACGAAGCTCTTTCTCTTCTAACTTAATCCTGCTACAAACATCATCAAAAAACACTAGAATAGTAGACATTATATAATCTATTATATTATTTTTACTTCTTTGTATAATAGATAACTGATTACAGCGGCTCCGCTCGCGTGATATAGTTTTCTCGTTCCCTCTTCTAACAGGAATTCCTATTCTTTTTTTTTTTTTCAAATCGGTCCTGTAGTTCTGGAGCCTATTTAATTCAAACAAACAATCAATCAAATCTTTCCTCTTTATAATAACATATTGCATCTATTTGTTATTGTAAAGAGCACAAAAATCTTCGTACTTACTTAAAAAGGTTTATGCCAATATTATACTCGCTAATTCTTACCAAAAAATATGACGTCTTTCGGCAGAACAAAAGCAATTTATTTTATAGTCTCGCAATGAAGACAATATTATTACCGAGACAAGTTCAATCTTTTATGAACTCGATAAACTCCATATACAGATGTGACGAAGGTGTGGTGTAACACCATTAACTTTTATAGTCGTGTCTGTACATCCCACGCCCGTGTTTACATGTTTAAAAAACAATCCAATGTCTGCATACTGCTAAAGACTTATAAATGACAGATTTTTTACGGAAACACGACTTTGAACACAATCAGATTTTGGAATTTACCAATGAGAGCCTCAGCTAAAATATGGATTATGAACACTCTTTTTCTATTACTTGCTAAGCACTCATATATCCCTGGTACTTAGGCATCTCTTGGTGTCTAAACGTCCTATTTTCTACATTCGACCCTACCACAGCGTTTTATTTCTGTTTAAAATACTTTGAGAGCCGTATTTCATTAGCCGTGTTAAAATTTGTGTACATTTCAAACCAAATATGAACATACTCGTATCTAGGCATCTAGACAAATTCATAAAATGAGTTTGAGTCATACCTCTTTAGGCAGAGAAAAGAAAGTGTACAGAACACAGAAATAATGTACAGTAACGTAGGCATAGCATAGGAAACATGACACGACTATATCCACAATATAGTCTCACAATGCATTTGCTGCAATTAAACTCAAAAAGGACGCAACTTACATAACAAACCGAATGACCTGGCGTTGGTCACGCGCATTGGTTGCGGACAATTGGTGTGCGCTACGGAACCGGCACCACTTGATGAGCTAACTGCCTCTAAACTCTTCATCATAGAGTCGAAAATCCTATTTAAATATCGAACAGCTTTCTTTAACACGCGTCCTGAATAATGCGCATGAGTTTATCGGCTTATCGTGGCGCGGCGCAGGCGCTGGCCGCCGAACCATTTTGGGCACGTTCAAAGTTAAATACGAATGCGTGCGGAACTCGACGGCCTCTTCGCTTCGGTCTGTGGACATTATAACTTTACTGTCATAACTGGTTGCTATTATTGGACGCACGTCCACTTCGTAGCTATTCTAAGCTTACCTACTACGTGTGTGTTAGATTTGAAAGCGGTAGTCCTTAGTACGGAATTCTATGAACCATATCCTAGGGTACTGTGTTGGTTCATGAAAATAATCTATGAACGTAGATTAAAATTGTACGTTCAGTCCAGGCTTAAGCGGTTCCTTAGATTCGTACCGTGTCGCGTCAGTCTAACAGAAAAGTATATGCATGGAATCGATTACTATTTGAACGGTTGCTGAGCTGGCATAGGTTTCAGAATTCTATTGGTGACTTACATGAAAACAGCAATCAATAAACCATAAACTTAACGGTAAGCTATGGATGCAACAGGCAAACAGACTGAAGTAAAGATTAAGAAAGTCTAAACTGAAAGATATATGGACTACGTAAAATACCGACAGGTATGGAAACAATGACAGGCTCGAACTTCAATACAAACAAATTGTAATGTAATATTTTATTATCGAACAAAGCCGCTGTCGCATTTCGCCGCGCTGTCTGCTCACTGACATATATATATTTATAGTACTCGTATCACTACTGATGACGTAACAAGTGGCCGGCACAGTGGCCTCTGCTGTCACGTCTTTGATTACCACAATAAGCGTGAAGTCGCCTCCCATTATAATTGAATAAGACTTACCAACAAACTTGTTAACACTTATTAAACTGCTACCTCGAAAATTAAATTAATTGGTCATCAAATGTCATCTTTTATTGATTGTGACAAACTGAAAGAGGTGCAGTGATTTTGTGGATCAAAAGTTAAGTATGTAATAAATATATATTTTTGGACATTCTCACACAACGTCATCTAGCCCAAACTAAGCTAATATAAACTTGTGCTATGGGATCTAGACGACTGATAAACATACTTATATATTTCTAAATACATACATATTATACATAGAAGACACCCAAAGTCCGAAACAAATATTTGTTGATCACACAAATATTTGATTCGACCCGGAATCTAACCTGAAACCTCAGGTACCGCAGTCGCATACTCGTACCACTGTGCCACCGGGAGGCAGTTAAAAAAGTATATGCAACGCATCATAGGCTTGATAGTTAGTTCAAACATTAGTAATTACGTCTATTTCATCTAAAGGTGAACGCACACTTATCCGAGCCGAACGCGTGGAACGAGTCGAATAAAACGAATTTTAGAATTCTGTATATGAAATCTCATGAAACCTCGCACACTTTCCCGCGTCGAATCGTCCGAATCTGGAAGAACCCCAGAAATCCTAGACGAATTCGGATGACGTTATCAGCTTCGCAGCGCGACTTATGCGGTCGATTCGACCGATGCGCTTGCATTCTATCAGTTGCGTACGGGTACGACACTACGACAGAGCAACGTGCGGATAACATGTATAATAATATGTAGTAAACAGTGCGACAGGCGTAAAGGAAATAGATATGATTTCTTCGACGCGGTCGATTCTTTCGGGGTGGTCAATTCTTCCGGTGCATATATGTGTGCGAGGCTTGCTTAACTTCGATTCGTTGCACGCGTTCGACTCGAATAAGTGTGCTTAAGGCCTTAAGGCAAACATCTCTCATGTAACTTGGGTGGTTCTTCCCCGCGTGATACAGGGCGAACCTATTGCAGCTTTCTGGAAACTTTAAGTTTGCCATTGCCTCGTCGGTTAATCGGCAGTAGACGTGTGCATCCTGAAAATAATCATCTTCAGTCCAAGGCTGTACATACATAGGCCTCTAAAAAATAAAAAATAAAATAAAATAACGTTTATTATCTTTGAAATTTTTAGAAAATTATTTAGATTCGTCAAAAGTTGGTGTGACTCTACCGAGGGTTCCAAAATGCAACGAGACTGAGAAGAGCCCTCAAGAAACTCAGTTCGGCTTTTTTCCAAAATATTTCATCTTAAATCTAATACAGAGTTATTTAGAAAGGAGCAATTCGTGTTAGGTACAACCAGGCAGCCTTGTCATCTAAGAAATCATTAATACTATAATAAGCTTTATGGCACAATTTACGTTTTATTAGTTTTTTAAATTTATTAACAGATAAATTTGCTATTTCGGTTGTCAATGTATTGTACATTCGAATAAAGTTCCCCGCAAAAGAATTACTCACTTTATGAAGCCTAAATTTAGGAACAGCCAGTTTATCCTTATTTCTTAAGTTTAGATTATGATTATCACTATTTTTCACAAATTTACTTTTGTTCTTGTGGGTATACAATAAAATTTCATAAATATACTGTGAATACACTGTGAGGATGTTAATATGCTTAAACTTATCTCTTAATGACTTCCGAGACCCCATTCCATAGATAGTCCGGACAGCGCTCTTCTGCAACACAAAGATGCATTCAATATCGGCAGCGTTACCCCACAGTAGTATGCCATATGTCATGATACTGTGGAAGTAGCTGAAGTAGACAAGACGCGCCGTTTTAATGTCTGTAAGTTGTCGGATCTTTTTGACAGCATAGGCTGCTGAACTAAGCCTGGCCGAAATTTTCCCGATATGAGGCCCCCATTGCAATTTGGAGTCTAACGTTATGCCCAGAAAGACAGTGTCATCGACCAATTCTATTATATCATCCCTAACCTTAACACTGGTTTTAACAAGTCTTACATTAGGTAAGGTGAATCTTACACATTTAGTTTTATTTTCATTTAATAATAAATTATTAGCACAAAACCAGTGGACTATCCTAGAGAGGGCAATGTTTACATCGTCAAGTTCGCGCTGTCCACGTTTAACTTTAAATATTAAAGAAGTGTCATCAGCAAACAAAACTACCTCGTGGTCGTCTCTTATGAGGTGAGGGAGATCATTAATATATACTAGAAAAAGAAAAGGGCCCAAAATTGAACCCTGCGGTACCCCCATTGCTACAGGAGAACCTGGTGACTGTTTACCATTGATCACTACTTTCTGGACCCTATCACTTAAGTAAGAATTGACGAAATTCAAGGCCGTCACCCGGATTCCGTAATGATCAAGTTTCTTAATTAAAGTCCTCTTTTTCTGAAAATAGGTAACATTAGTAGGTACAGAGTTACTTATTTTCTTGTTATTGTTGTAGGTACATAATACGGTTTAGTAATATGGGGAATCTAGTGATCTAGTGTGGTAGTATTACTCTCCTACCATAATCTCATCATAATGTCCTTTGAAAATATTAACAGTATTAATTATATTATACATTTAGAAGACGAAGCACATAATTAAATTAACATAGAGAATATTAAATTATTGTTCTTTGCTCAGCGTTCCTTATCAATTACAGTTACATCAGTGAAACAGAATAGAATACTCTCCAGCAGTTTATGAGCAAATGCTTTCCAGCGTCTGATAGAGTTCGCTAGTCGAGGAGCAGTAGGCCGCTCTTATCGTTATCATATCTGTGTCTTTATTATTTCAACTGCTCTTCCATTCAATACCATGTTTTGCCCTTTTAGATCCTTCCACCTGTTTCAGTAACGTATTTGTTCACTCCTAATTAACAAATATATGTATTAGTTATTATGCAAATATATGTATTAATTATAATTTATAAAGTTAGTCAGTACAACGCAAAATAACCGCTTTTGTGGTATGAGTCATCTACGATTAATTTATTGTTTTGTCTTAAATCGGATTACAGATTAATTACAAACTACAGAGACGATATTTTTCTAAGTCGGCTTATCGCACTATGATCATATTTGACGTAAATGCACCAGTGGGTGTAACTGACCTAGTTGCTCGCAAATCCCTAATTGTTGTTAACTGCTCACTTAACTGGTACAATAGGGTTGTCTCCTGTTAAATAATTGGTAGTTCAGACTGCATATCTACGACCAGCTATCGCTTCATTATTCATGTCCAGTTGATATACTCGTATTTGACGTGCCGTCACTGTTTCGTGTTTTTTTTATTGTTTTTTGAAGTATTAACATCTTGCGTATGTCGAGAATAGAAATTCTTTTTAGGATGAATTCATAAGGTTTGGTCCTTTCTTTCCTACACAGGTTCAACTTATGATGCCATCCTTCTTGTTTTTAAATTTTGATGGATTTATTTGTGGTAATTGTGATTTAATTATACTGAACAAAGCAATGTAACTGTCCTCTGTTTTATCAAACATCAATACATATATGAGCGGGACTATATTAACATAATTCAGAGAAGAACCAATATCTCCATGGATAGTATATCATTGTACAAAAGGCTTTGGGCAGCTGCTAAAGGTGCCGTCCGCATAATAACTGTCAATATGCTCAATTTTATCTTTTGACTCATCATTCACCGAGCCTTTTCCCAACTTAGTTGGGGTCGGCTTTCCAGTCTAACTGCGATTCGGCTGAACTTCGATATTTTCCGTGAAGCGACTGCCATCTGACCTTCACAACCCATGGGCGATATCGAAGTCCTGTAATTAGACCGGTCGGATTTTTGATTTAGGGCTCCAACTACCCCTGACGACTGCCATAGATGTTAGTATGACAACCGGGACCGACGGCTTAACGTGCTCTCTGAGGCACGGAGGGGTCTCAATGTCTTAAGAAATGGTCACCCATCCTAAGACCGTCCTGAGTCGATGTTGCTTAACCTTAGCAATGTGTTAACATTGTCGGTTACCACTAGACCACGAGTCCCAATTTTATCTTTTGACTTAATCTGCTTTTCAACTATGTTTTTATTAAAATCAGAGTTGCATGAGTGTTCTTTTATTTTCGTAATATTGTTATCCTGAAATAATAAAAATAATAGGTATAATATTAAAAATATTAAAAATAATATAGTTAATATATTCTTCACTTAAAGTAATTACTTACATGTTTACCTTTACGTTTAATGATCTCGACATGTTCGTCTTCCATTTTAAACAAAATTACCAATGAGAGTAAGTAATAATAAAATGAAAAAAAAAAATGAGAAATACTACTTCTATTACCGTTATTGCAAATTAATTCTTCTTCTTCTTCTTTTAAAAACGTGGCTCCATCGATGTTCATCGATGGTTTCGCCAATGTCAAGGTAATGTTTGATTAGTTGATAGTCCCGCACAGAAGAACTAGTTATTCCTAACTAGCTCCAGGTGCAGGACAAGAAACGTTGTTCGGTATGAGAATGTCTGGAAACCCGATTTTTGCGGAGCACCAGAGGTAACCTAAAAAGCCGCGCTCAGCAAAAATCGAACTCCCCGCAAATTAATTAAATCTAGTTAGAAAACAATATAATAATGACTTTGACAATTTCCTATAGACACATCAATGCATTTTAACTGCCAGTTTCCAATAAAGAGGTCAAATAATCAAGGAGTTTAATGAATGAACTAACTAAAATTTTTTAAATAACATTTATTAATAACATTATGGTGATAGTACTCGTATTTTCTAATAAATTAACTCGTATTTTCTAATAAATTATAGCTAGAGTTTCGATCCGCTGGGGTCGATCAATCGAACAATATGGATTAAAGAATCCTCGTAGTGCGACCGATCGAACAACAAGGATTAAAAAAATCCTCATAGTGCGGCCAATCGAACGATGTTGATTTATAAATCCTCATAGTTCGATTGGTCGCACTATGTTGCTTTATAAATCCTCATAGTGCAACCAATCGAACTGTACGATCGAACTATGTTGCCCCAAGGATATTTTTGCCGTTTGCCCATTCAATATAATTACGTACTTGCAGATTGACATTTATTATTACGATTGATGATGACATGTATTATTGATTGCGATCTATGTCATTAAAAGGGTTAAGTGTTAATGTGTGACAAATGGTTCACTGAATATTTTTTTTACTTCGCGTTTAGTCTAAACAGAAGACAAAACAATGGTAAGTAAAATGTTTTTAAGAAAAAACTTTTTAAAAAACTTTTTAATCCAATATTTAAACAGAAGACGGCTAACGTTCTCCATTATGAAACGAAATGTTCGTCTTCGTCTGTTCAATTCTGCGTTGATGGCAACCCTGACATTAGGCGCAGATACTCTTCTCTGTGATGCAATAATCAGTTCCGCTTTCCGTGCTAAATATGCTGCGCGCCGTTGGCGATGCTGTTCGCGCCCAATTTAATTACTGCTGCACTTTCACGGAGCGCACGCGCATCGCACGCATTCAACTCACATTATGAAATCCTGATCGATATGTCATTTTTGAATAACGAAGCAAGTAGTATACTGTATTCTGAGATCGTGTTCTGACTATTTTCTCTGTCTTCTCTTGTGTCTTGGGTAGCAAAAATAGGCTGACATAAATATATTGTTCAATATATATTGGAGTAAGTATACACAATACTTACTCCAATATATATTGAACAAAAATAGGTTCCAAACAAGTCCTACCAAATGCAAATCAATCGACAGTATAAATAGGAGAACATGAAGCTGCCGAGACAGGCAGACGTCCATTAGCTGTGACATACTAGGCTCGCAGAATACATAAGCGTTAGAATATGTTTTGCTACGTTTCTTTGAGAAATCGATGAATGAAATGACACGAAATGTATCGTTTTAAAACGTCACTGTATAAATGTCCAGTGACTGTTAGAAAACGCCCGCTCAAATGTGAGAGAGCTGCTAATTCTACATGTTGCATTTATACTTTCTGAGATAATTACAGTTGTGAAAAAATGTTTCAAAGTCGACTGACAGTGTTTCTTACTTTTGTCTGTTTGATATAGACATAACGCCAATAAGACACGCACTGGCAGTACGTTTCATGTCTCGTGCTTGTTCATTAATATTAAGTATTGTTAATTATCTCTTCTGAAGGTTAATACATGCTCATCATTAAAATTTCAATACAATTTCCGTGTTAAGAACTAAGTTGTAAGATACGTCACTTTTATTGTAGATTTCTGTAAAGATCTAAGTAAAAACAATTTCTGGATAAATAAAATATATTTTGATGTTTCTTAAGATTATTGAGCGGAGCTCAATCTTTGGGCGACAAGTATAAATCGTTTGTGCGTCTACGCCTCCGAAACGGCTCGACCGATTTTGACCAAATTTGGCATGCTGGTCGACATCATACCCGGGAGTGCATATATCTGAATTCATGAAAATAGAGCTGACCACGGAGTAAAAATCACCGAAAATGTCCTAGAAACATTTGCTGCGCTCAACATTTGCAATTAGCAGCATGCATTGCATACCTAGTTAATTGTTACGTCTAAATCTACGTATAAATTATTTAATTCAAAACCTAGATTCAATTTGTATTGAGCAATTTACATTGAATTAGGTCCAGGGGCGGTTTAACTTATCAGTTATGTTCGTATCATCAATCAATCAGGGCCGTAGTTAGTTGATTGACGGCGTCAATGCTTTGCCTTGTAGGGGCAGAATTGCTGAGCACAAACTGATTGATAACGTGTCGAGTTTATAGTTCAAGAGCGGCCGTGGTTGCGTTTATTTGTATAATTGGATCATTTACATTGCAGCATTAGATCATCATATTATATTACTTTTTATCTTTGGAACTGCTTTACAATTTCTTATAATACTAGTTGATCGGCAGTGCCTCGCCCGTGTGTATTCGGATGAAAAGATAACTTGTTACCAGACCAGCTTTTCAAAACTTCTCAATACCTATACTTAGGATACTGAAGAAGCAATTATTTTTTTATATAATCGTAGTTTACTTTACCTCCATTTAGATATAAGAACGTTAATGGAGTACTTTGTTTTAGGATTGCGGAAAGTCTAGGTCTCTCTTTAGACCCTGAAATTATAAATTAAACCACAAGGTACTTTGTGGGACGTTTGATGACAGATCTGAGGCATTAGTTAATTACTTTTTAAACCTGTTTCCATAACCACCGTTGTTATTATGAACGCAGTATTTTATCTAAATATAGCCAGCATCTGGCCACACATGTGTCTTCCAGGAGGTTCGCTCCACTGAACATGACAGAAAACTAAAATAAACTTTTCATATTTAGTTACCGTTGAAATAAGTTATTTTTCTTTAACTTTTTTTAGACAAATTCATAAGCCTAGGGAGTAACCTTACCTATGTTTGATTATGCTATGATTGTCAATGGTACCAGGATAACATAAATAGGACAGAGCAATAACGAAAATGAAAAACTTTTCTTTGAGTATTGTCTGTCGTGTTGACGGCGTGTGTATTCCTCGATGTTTAAATTCACCGCAGGCTCGTGGGATTTACCGTTTTAACTTATTATGAGTATTTTCATGTATTCAGTACAGAGTACTATGTTACTAGTACAGAGTCAACATTGAAATGCTAAACAAACAATAAGCAAGCGATCCTGCCAACAGGTCAGCGGCAACAGGTAAATACATGCGATGGTACTAGGGTAACATGACCGTTAGAAGTTCATGGTTTGTCCCCTGTACGCTTAATGTCTGAAATGTGCGATTCAAATAAAAAACAGCCCGGACTGCAGAGTGGTTGATAGATCTTATCTATGCTAAAATATTGTATTTATTTGGTATAACAACATAGTTATCATATTCAATCCGTTGGTATTCTAGAAGTAGATATAAATGACAGGCAGCGGTGCGCCTTGTGCCACATTAGTAGCACTGAGTATGTTTATATGTATGCTAAATTTTCCACGCTACATACTTACTTTTTGGGTGCAAAGGGGCTCTACCAACATCTTTAGGGCCCCAGTGACCTCACCTGCTAGTGGCGCACCTGCTGATCCCCTGACGAGGCTCGTTAATTTACGGTACCTATGGAGTGGCTTCGGCCCCTACGTGGGTACCAGGTGGTACAACAGTGTTGGTCCGGGGGGTACCACCGTGCAGCTGTGCTAAAGCCCCCAAGTAACCCAGCCCAGGCCGGGTTGCGTTAGGGGTTCAGCAGCTGCACCGCCGGGCCCGGGGCGATGTATGGTGCAGCAGGCATGGGACCAGTGGGGGCGAAACGGAGTCTAGTGTGGGTGATGTGGGTCGATTCGCTGGCCTGGGAGACCCTTAGCAACGGCGTTGCCGCGGCCACCCGCAACACAGTCATGGGGCTATGTCATCGAGGAACAATTTCGAGATAAAGCCGGGGTGTGCGTGTTCGTTAGGGCGGATGTTTGCTGCGGCCGGTTGCGCTGCCTAGAGAACCCCTCCAACTCCGTCCTTTGGCTGCACGTAGACCATGGCTCTATGAGCCAGATCTACGTGTGCGTCTACCGTTCCCACACAGGGAATTCTGAGACAACAAAGCTCTTCCAGTACCTCAGCGAGACGGCTGATAAAGCGCAGGTGCGGTTCCCGACCGCTGACCTAGTATTTCTGGGGGACTTCAATGGTCATCACATTGAATGGCTGGGGTCCCTCAAGACTGATCATGCGGGTAGGGCCGCCCATGCGTTCGCTCTCTCCCACGGTCTGACCCAGATGGTATTCGGGATCACCCGGATACCAGACAGGATCTACTGCTGACGAGTCGCCCAGCCCAGTACAGTGTTTCGGTAGGAGCCCCATTGGGTAGGTCCGACCACTGTGTTGTTCACGCTGGCATGAAGGTCTCACCTCCTGAACGTCCTGTACAAACGTCACGACGACTATGGCACTACTCGTCAGCGGAACCTGGAGCTAGCGCTGCTTTGTAGGAAAGGCTCCTTCGGACAGCGCTTCTGCGATTGCTGGCGAGATCAGTTTAGGGATGGAATATTACATCCCTTTCACTGATGTCGCCAGTATCTGCAGAGCCCGTCACTGGCTCGGGCGAGATTGTGCCAAAGCTGTTCGACAAAAACAGTCGGCATATCGCGCCTGGATCAGGGCCCGGGCTGTGCGCGACCCATACGTGGGCCACCTCAAAGCAGCGTACAACCGGGCCACAAAATCCAGTAAGAGGGCCTTTATGAGACCGGATGCCCAGCGCGTCGCGCGGCTTGGTCAGGAGCTCACTTCCCATCCCACGGGCAGCCGTGGATTCTGGCAACTGGCCAAAGACGCATCTAACTTTTGTCAGCCCTCGCTGCCACCGCTGCGTTACCCAGATGGAACACTGGTTCACAAAGCCCAAGAGAAAGCGGATATGCTCGCAGACCTCTTTGCGGCTAATTCCCGGGTCGACGACCGTGGCCTGCAGCCCCCCGCCATCGCCAACTGTGGCCACACTATGCCTGATATTGTTATCAGGCAATGTGATGTATGGGCAGTGCTGCGGTCACTCGACACGCGGAAAGCCAGTGGCCCTGACGGCATTCCGGCGGTGGTGCTACGAAAATGTGCAGCTGAGTTGTCTCCAGTATTAACGCGTCTGTACCGCCTGTCATACTCTACAGGACTCGTGCCGGAGGTCTGGAAGGAGGCGAACGTACAACCGATCCCCAAGAAAGGGGATTGATCCGATCCAGGCAACTATCGACCCATAGCTGTCACCTCAGTCATTTGCAAGGTGCTTGAGCTCCTTATAAATAAGCAGCTCATGCGATACCTAGAGGATCACTCGCTAATCAATGATCGACAATTTGGCTTCAGGCCAAAACGATCAACGGGTGACCTCCTGGCATTCGTCACGCATGTATGGGGTGGGGCTATGGAAAGGTACGGCAACTCCTTGGCTATTAGCCTGGACATCGCCAAAGCTTTCGATAGGGTCTGGCACACTTCGCTCCTTTCCAAGCTTCCGGCATATGGTCTACTTCCTCAACTGTGCAGCTGGATTGCCAGCTTTTTCAACAAACTTCAACGAGCGCCGAGTGCGGGTCCTCTGCGATGGCCAGGCTTCTCGTTTCTTGCAAGTGAATGCCGGGGTACCGCAGGGGTCCGTACTATCACCAACTCTCTTTCTTCTGCATATCAATGATATATGCTATCCCTCGGGAACATTCATTGCTATGCAGATGACAGCACATTGCACGGGAGTTACTCGGTTCGCCCGACGCCAGGGCGATCTGAGATTGAGGAGGAGAGACGACGACTCGTGGCTGATCTCGACCGTAACCTCGACAGTATCTCTCAATGGGGTACCGAGAACCTGGTCGAGTTCAATGCCCGCAAAACACAGGCGTGTGCATTTACTGCGAAGAAATCCCCTTTCCTTCCCCTACCCTCTCTTCAGAATGCATTATTACCAATGAAGGACAACCTTGACATCCTTGGCATAGACGTTCGTCGAGAACTCAATAATAAAAACTACATCGAAAGATGTATAGGGCTAGCTTCGCGGAAACTAGGAATACTGAATAAGGTAAAGCGATTCTTTACACCGGACCAGAGGTGTCTGCTGTACAAGACGCAGATTAGACCCTGCGTCGAATACTGCTCTCACCTCTGGGACGGCTCCGCGAAGTATCTGCTGGACGCTCTCGACGCTAAGCAGCGACGGGTTATCCGTATTATAGATTGTCCGGAGGTAACGGGAAGCCTTGAGCCGCTAGCTCAGCGCCGAACAATAGCTTCCTTGACCGCATTCTACCGTATTTACCACGGCGAGTGTTCTAAAGAACTCTTCAATCTGATCCCACCCTCTTCCTTCCGATCCCGAACAACGCGTGTCGGGCAGAGATGCCACTCCCACACAGTGGATAGCATGTTCGCGAGAACCGAACATTTTAAACGTTCGTTTCTCTGCCGAACGATAGTGGCCTGGAACGCCCTGCCTGTGCACGTGTTTCCTCCCACATATAATCCTGGGTTCTTTAAGCGTGAAGAGGCACATCAGTAGGTCGTCAAATTGAGGGCCACTCTCTATAGTATTGTGTGCTGTGAGTGTGGCCCACAATCGCTAGACGTTCGTCACGACTTACCACCAGGCGGGCGGTATCAATTTGGCGAACCAAATATTTAAAAAAAATCTACATATTTTCCCCTTCATACAGTAAGCGCAATTTGTTCACATTGTAGGGTATTGAAGTGTTAATAGCAATACGAGTCAGTTTAGGATCACATTTTCTCAGGTATATGTGCCTGGTAGAACACATCTTGCGAAGTACTGTAAAGGAACACAAATAAAAGAAAACATTACTTTCGCTCGTCAAATTCTCCAACAACATGCTCCATTTTCACGATATGAGCACATTAACACCTTACTTTTTATGCAATAACTGTAACCACTCTCAACCTCTTCGCTCCTAGTACATCAGCATCACTTCACGTAAAATGTCGAAATGTAAATGTTTTCGCTTTGCTTATTGGGAACAATCGCATAATTCTTTCTTCGCCCATCACTTCACGTCTAACTTGCTAATTGCTCATTGCAGACGGCACGGTACACCTAGTGTATACATCGTAAAATAATTTTAGGGTTGTCAATCGCTACCTTCATAAAAAGACCGTTCCATTTGTCATTTAAATCATTTTTAAGTCGTGACTTTCGTGTTTACATAGGAGTATTCAACTGCACCACCACAGCAAAATATACTAAATACTGAGTCAAAGAGTCGCGTAAAATACAATAAGTGCATTTACCAAGGAATGCTAAGCAGTTATTCCAAACTATGCTTATGCTAAGCTTGGAATAAATATAGACGAACATCTCATTGTCCAACAACTAAAACAAACTTTTTACTTGTTAAATTTACATAATTTGTGTGTACAAAACTGTCCGTAACGTATCAGCCCTGAAAGCTACTAGTGTTGCGCAAGCGCAAGCGCACCGCCATTGATCGAAAGCACTCAATGAACTCATAAAGAACAGCGCCGCCGCCGCCGCGGGGCTCTCTCAGTGCGTTACAGAGTACACTCGTTAGCGATATTTCTGCATATTTATGTTTTTAACTGACTTCAAAAAAGGAGGGTTCTGAATTCGACTGTTACCTTCAGGGTGAAACAATTTTGATGGTTCTTTTTAGGGTTCCGTAGTTCTAGTTTCGTCATGTCTGTCCGTCCGTCTGTACTCGACTTTCCTCCTAAACGCTGAATTCTAGAAACATGAAACTTTGCATGGATAAGTGTAGTGCTATAATAAAATTATGAAAAAAACCCCAGAGTGTGGGATATCATTAGATAGGTCTTTTAAAAACAAAGAGAGGTTGCTAAAACGATTTTTTTATTTAAGTATTCGTTTGCGAGATATACAACTCTATAGCAAATATTTTTTTTAAACAATGTCCCACCCCCCTCTAAAATCTAAACGGCTGGCTCGAAAAATCTGAAAAAATATTTGTGATGGTAGTCCATGTTATGAACTACCAAAACTATAACCGACCCGATAACTCTGTTAGTTCAGGAGTATTAGTGGTTATTATATTTCACTACGGAACCCTATTCTATGCGTGGCCGCTAAAACTAGTGCTTCCCTTGGTCTGTCGATTAAGTTGGTTTTTATTTAATTTGCACTTGTAATACGCTACGTGTTGGATGTCAATTGCTAGTGGGTAAATAATTGGAGATAGCGAAATTGTTTTATGCAACCACTTACCACGTGTAGTACTTCCAAGTTTATATTAAATTTATAACGTAGATTCTAAGTATTTCGCATTTCACTCGGTTTTTACGACTTTTGCCACATTTCACACATGGCCATCCTTCTGGGAACATCAAAGGTGAATGTTGACATACACTCACATAACTCTTTGTAGATACGTATTATACCTACGGTAACATCTTTCTGAACTGCACTAAGTACTATTCTTTTGTTAACCAAATTCCTTTGCAAACAAATCACCAGAGATATCGACAATTTCCCAAAATGTGTTTATATAGATACAAAACTTCAAAAGTTTGTACCAGCATCTAGCCAACGACTGTTACTTGTACACATTCAACTGCTTGCTAGCGAAGATAAACAGGCATTTTGTTATCGTAAACTTTTAGAGTTCTGTATCTACTGACACACATTCAGGGAATTTGTCGATATCTCTCATGATTTATCTGCAAAGGAATTTTGCTAACAAAAGAATAGTACTTAGTGCAGTTTCGAAAGATGTTAGCGATCTTTTTCGGGCGTTTAGCTATTTTAATGACGGGGCTAAAAATGGACTCTTTTTATTACAAACGGTTGATGCATTCTTGTTCCACGTACGTCTATATCGTCTCTCCACTGAGCCTCGGCACGCCCCAGCCCCACGCTGCGCTACATCCATTCAAGAACGCATCTATTAGGTATTCTTGTTGACTGCTGTTACTTAAATGATTAGGTCCACCTACCACCCTTCTCAATGTCTTGGTGCACCTGTGACGGACGAAAGGTCTCGTAAATACCTATATACCCCAAAAAAAGCAAAGGCTGATTCAACCGAAACTAAAAATCCTGAAAAAGTTTAAAATAAATCCGGTGAAATATGGCCATTACCAAGGCATCATCACCTTTGAGTCTACTTGTCTTCAAATAATAATGTTATTAATTCAAAAGAAATTTTATTTTTTCAGTAATTATCATAATAACGGAGTTAGAATGAACTAGGTCGGGCGGTACATGACGCTTGGCATAAATCTAGCAACGGTATTCGATCTTGTTTTAAAATACATTTTTAAGTAGATCACTTGCAAATACTTAAGCAGCTGTAGTAAATACGTACTCGTAGTTTAATTCTCCGTGAGACTGCCTGTGTACAAGTTCTTGCAAACGCTTCTAAAACATCCGGAGGCTATAAAAACATTACTCTTTTAATTTTCATAACACACTTTACGACACGCTAAGTATTAAGTACCTACTAGTTATAATTAATCAGATCACACACAAAAACAATTTTTATTGAATTGTATTTATTTATTTATGTACAACACACAGAGAAAAATAAAACAATAAGAAGAATACAAAGAGAACAGTGAGCAGTTAGTACAAGGGCACTACTTATTCCTAAAGGAATCTCTTCCAGCAGGCCAGAGAGGAGATGTAAAGGTGACAAGGCAATTGTAGTACCTAGCTAGACAATAATTGACCGAGCGAGCGAAGCGTGTACATTTAATTCGAGACTGGACAATTTCGTCCGTCGGTCTGTCTGTATGTGTATTAGAATTACGGGCTAGGGACCACAATTTTTACCACAAAACTTGGCGTGTTTCTTCTTGATTGGGGAAAGGGCGAAAAAAGCACAAATTGTGTATTTAATGTTCGACTAGTGGTAGCCCCCTAGTGTCTATACGTATTTGACGTAATGTAGCTTTGTAGTAATTAAACAAAGAATTAAATACAGTTAAGTATATAGTTTGTATCCCACATTATTTGGAGCTTATTGGGTCTCTCTCTGTATCAATTTTCTATTTGGGTCTTTGTTAAGGTTACATTCAGTTAAAGTCCTTTTTTGTTGTCCATTAATATTTTATTACAACCTATTGTATATTGCTATTGGTTGTTAATATAACGTGGTAATTGCACAATTTCTCACAATGCTAAATTTCGCAATAGTAATAAAGGCATAGGACTGTTCCGAACCCGGAACGATTATGCGGGTAGACCGCAACTTAACCGACTCTGTCGAAAGCGAGTATTTAGGTCTTGCGGTAACACCATCTCATAGAAATTTGTGCGGTAATACGGTAACCGCTGAGCACCTGGTGCGGTCATAAAGGCTCACTGTGACACCGATACCCGATACATTATTGTGAAATGATCTTCTACCACACATTTATTACTCCTTTCAGTTATTATTACCTGGTACTTTCCATACATGCCAAAACCCCTTTCAACATTTCTTGCTGTATTTATTTGACTGAAAATTTAAATACTTCAACCCTGCTCCGCCCGGTTAAGCAAAATCCCTGGAAGTTTCAACCAAGGACTAGGATAACATATTCTCCTAAGAGGAACCGTAAATTACATAATAATGTTTGCTGTGCCAAGAGCTGCCAGAGCCCTTTAATAAGATAATCCGGTACCTATTGTGTTATAGACACAAAGTTGTAGCGACCATAGTACTATCAGCGATCTATTGATATTAATCAATTGGTATAGCCAACGTCCCGCTTTGACCTCCCGGGTCGATGACTCGCAGATAAATCATACGTACAACATTATCTAACCGGATTATGGCTTTATAAGTCGATGTGCGTATGAAGTAGGTATTTACTCTTGATTAGAAACCCAAACCAGTAAGTTAGCTTCTGTGCTTTTCTGTAGTTCATAAATCGTTTCTTATTAACCACCGCTAAACCCTTATGTTTACCTAGTAGGTACTCTAGCTTAGCCGATGGCGCCAGTCTAGGTTGTAGTCTTATCTTCATCTAGCTATATTAAGTAAGTCGTGATCAGCGGCTCGTCGACTCCATAATATGGGCTCCTTCACAATCCGCTAACAAAGGCCCGCTCGAGGGGACGTGACACCGAGCCCAGCCACTAAGTCAATGCACTATCTAGCACTGATAGTATTTCATTTTCTAACCAACACACGTACATTTATTTGGTTAAGATCCGATTGTTTTTTTTTTATTTAATACATAATTAACTACGAATGACTCAGTGTCCTTTTAGTTGTACAAGTTATAGGAGCAAACGTCATCTTTCATGGAAAGGTACGAATAAATATTTTACTTTTAAGTGAGAAATGTTTGAGTAGCACTGGTACCCGCTCTGCGCTGGGTCTGAATATGATTATCCAATTAAGGAATAAGTGAGGGAGCAATGGACTGTCGCCTGCCTGTCTACATACCAAACCTTACTCGTACTGGATTCGCAATATTATGTACTAAGCGAATCTGGCAGCCTGGTACTCGAATTATTCAATCTGTGTATCTCAATTGTACGGTTAGTAAGTCTCCTTGTTCTCATTCTTAATATTAGCAACTTCCTCACTTCATAACACTACAGCTCCATGTATCCCTTTTTAAAACATCAGACCATGATTTGCTTTGCGGCATAAATTATGTCACGTGCACTATCAAAATGTACGTTATCAAAAGTCACGCATATACCTTGAAGCTATATCTGCCTACTAAATGTCCGTTAATTTTCCTCGCAAGTGATTCGTACAAGACCTCAGTGGCCGAGTGGTCGGGAGGGGAGACCTTCAGCGGTGTCGGCGGCGAGTGATTTGCGTAAATGGACGATTTTCTTGAGCACAGCCGTCGCCTGGGGGCGCGGGGAGCGCACCTCGCTCAACTTGACCTATAGATGCAGGGCTGCCTGAACGACTAAGATAAGGAATGCCGAAAATATAACTTAAATTTATTAAAACACAAAACTATAGTTATTTAAATTATACAGTGGCATCATCATTCCTAGCAAATAATCTTTCGGAAAATGCTTTGGGTAATTTTTTTGGACAATTTTATTCAATTCAATTCAATTCAATTCTTTATTTTTTGCGAAATACAGGTAAGTACAGAGGTATAATAATAGTTTTAGTTCCACCATATTTCCGCCAACTGGCATGCAAAATTAGCAGGCATAATGAAGTAAGTAATTACAATGTCTGATTAGTCTAATCTGATGAGTCAACATTATGATTAATTAATTTGTAAGTATAATTCAAATAAAACAAAATTTTAAATGTCAGATAAGCAGACATCATAATTATGTGATTAGGTACACAACAAAATAAATCTAAATTTCAATGTCAAATTAGGGTGTTTTTTGATAAAATATAGGATAATAGCACTTCAGTCAATATGTAATATAAATAAAATAAAATTTGTATGTCAATGTAGGGTCACACCTTCTCATTTAGAAATTCATCAACTGAGTAATAACATTTTCTCATCAATATAGATTTTACACTACCTTTAAATAAATCTATTGTATCTATATTTAGCACTTCCTTTGGTAACTTATTGTATAGCCGAGGGGCCATACATAGAAAGCTCTTATTCATATACTCAGTTTTATTTGCTGGCATTCTCAAATTTAAATTATGTCTTTTGCTGTTCAGATTTGCAAATAAATGTCTAGTTTTTCTAACAACTATTACTGTCTCCAAAATATATATACATGGCAAAGTTAAAACATTCAACCGTAAGAAATAGGGCCTGCAGCTTTCCATAGGTCCCAAATGGCATATTGAACGGATGCATCTCTTTTGTGCCACAAATGCAGCCTCTTTATTGGTTGAATTGCCCCAGAAAATTATGCCATATCTCAAGAGAGGTGCAACATAGCCATGATATGAAGTGAGTACGGTTGTTTGGCTGGCTGTTTTCCTAAGCATGTATAATGCATATGAAAAGGAATTTACTTTACTACACAATATTTCCAAATGCATCTTCCAATTCAAGTTATTATCTACATTAAGACCCAGAAACTTGGTTACATCTATTTCAGATATTTTTTTATCACAACAGCTGATATTCATATTAGAAATTCTGTTCATCCTGTTCCTAAATGTCATAAAATATGTTTTGTCAATATTAATAAGTAAGTTATTACATGTCAACCAATGAATTATATGATGTAATGTCAAATTTACCTCCCGTTCCAAGTGTTCTTTATTGTCACTAGTAAACACAACTGTACTATCATCCGCAAACAAGACTGTTTTATAGTTCGTTACCTTAGGTAGGTCATTAATATATACTATAAATAATAGTGGTCCTAGTACACTACCCTGCGGCACACCTATTTCTCACCGCGTTTCTACTGTCCGATGTATATGTAATGACATTTTTTGTAGTGGTACAAAGCCTTTCAACCCGTGTCACATGTGTCCTATTACTTAGATAAGATTCAATCAAGGAGTAAACATTTCCCCTGACACCATAAGCATATAATTTTTTCAACAGTATCTTGTGGTCAACATAATCAAATGCCTTTGTTAAGTCCATATACAATGCACACACTTGTTTCCCCCTGTCCACATTAGTTAGAACGTTAGCTAAGAAGTTATATATTGCCATATCAATTGACTTATCTTTCCTAAATCGTATCTGCTCAACACAAAAGAGACCATGGCTTTCAAAATAGTTATATATACAGTTATGTATTACCTTTTCAAAAATCTTTGACATAATTGGGATAAGTGCTATAGGGCGATAATTGTGCATATTATTTCTGTCACCCTTCTTGTGTAACGGTTTAATGACAGTTACTTTAAGTGAATCAGGAAAAACACCATCCTCAATACATAAATTAACTATGTGACTCAAAATATGTGACAGTGCAACTGAAACTAGCTTTATTATTTTTGTAGATATATCATCGTATCCAACACTATTTGTACTTTTTAAACCCAATATAATCTTCTCAATATCATCAGGCACAGTAGGAGCCATGTATACAGAGTTAAGTTCATATGGCACTGATGCAAGAGATAGGTTCGGTAAGGTATGCTTGGGTTTGTCAACAAAAAAGTTATTAAAGTAATTAACAATTTCCATAGGGTCATGAATATCGCTATCATTAACACTCAAGTGATTTATGTGGTCAACAGGTGGCCTCACTTGGTTTCCGCGAATTACAGCCCAAGTTGCTTTTGACTTATTCGAAGCTGTTTGTATGTAAAAATCATTCTGTGACCGTTGCGTCAGCTTGACAACACGACTTAGTCTCGCTGACAATGCTGTAAAATGATTTCTTGAGCTCTCTGTACGCTGGGTTCGATATAACCATAACAATTTACGCCTGCGCTTACAACACACTCGGATACCTTTAGTTAGCCACCTCGGACGCATTGTCGTTGAACATCTACGTTTTACTATAGGAAAACAAAGGTTATAGAATACTTTAAATTCATCGTAAAAATCAAGGATTTTATCTGCAGAAGGGTATTCCAGCTAATGCTATTTTCTAGAAATCAAATTCTTAGCATTACTAAAGTACCAGGACTAAAGCGTGATATAAGATGAAATACTGTCGCTGGGACACCAACAGATTTACAAAGTGCAAACGTACCCATTCGCCGAGAGAACATAAATCACTATAATGTTTTCTCTCAGCCCTAATTAGATGATCGTAGAGTTGCGCGTGGGCACTAACCAACACACCATCTTGAAGAGGTCCGGCCACTTTGAGTACTAAGTACACATAATCCGATGTAGGTAGACACTGCTATTATCTACGAGTTAAGCACTGTTCATCGGACAGAACAGAACTCTCATTGGCAGAATCCTGAATCCACCAATGAGATTTTTGCGAGTGAGTGGACTTTCATTGGCTGATTTGAGAATCCGATGAATATGAACAGTGAATGGTGTGGTGTTTCATAATCCCAACACGTCGGCTCCAACAGTAAGTAGTAACTGCACCGTATGAGATTACCGTGTGAAGAAACCTGTAAACGAAATGCAATTACAGTGAAGACGCATGGTACAATGTGCCGCACCGCAACTGACGATTCACATTTAAAATTTAGCATTTTTGAAGATAATTTATACTAATGTTTAGGTACTCATGTTTGTAAGAAATACAATTGTTAATTTAATTGTACAATCCTTAAATCTGTTGGCGAAATTAATAAAGTACTTTTTCTCAAACGACGATGAAATACGTCTGGTTTTGATAATAATTATCTTGTCTTCAAAAGATATGCATTCGCTTTATTTTTGTGCTCAATTTTAACTAAACTTATTTGTTTTTACAACTGCCATTATCTATGTAAACACGCAAAATCCCTATAAAGGTTTTCATAATATACTTAAGGATTTCCCTAGGAAGTTATATATTTTTTTCATTTTCAGTAAAATATCTGCGTGATGTAATTTTACGTAAATTTACAGAAAATATACAGTCGCAACTATTGATGTCTAACATTAGAATAGTTGTTAGACTAAATGAGACTTTATATAGACGAGCATAGCTTCAAATTTGTGCATAATGTTGTGTAATGTTATGCAAAATATTGTCCCAATTCGGGGTAGATCAATTTTTATGAAGATTCCGTGCCGTTTGGATTGTAGCCACCCGCCAGGTGGGGGCGCGCGGGCGGTACCACTCGGGTTCGTCTCAATTGACCCCAACCCATAAATAAACCATCATTTAATACATTGCAATGATTTATTAAAAAGCTAGCAAATGTCTGCGGCTCTTATCAACACATCCCCGGGATTTGACGCCATTCTAAGCATATTAGAAAAAAAAACCTAAATGTAAGAACTCGGGAGTCAACTTTCAACTACTCTAGACAAAATTGTAACCCTAATTGACATACTTTCGGACTTACCGCTTGTAAAACAAGGCAACTCAATATCCAGGCATATCTGCACACAGATATACATATCTATATACATATAGTATTGTAAATGAGGAAAGATTTGATTGTTTGTTTGTTTGTTTGAAGCGAATATGCCCCCGTAACTACTGATCCGATATTGAAAATTCTTTCACTGATATATAGCTACATTATCCCTGAATAACATAAGCTACTTTTTATCCCGGTGATGTGTTCCCACGGGAACCGGGAACGAGAAAACTATATCTCGCGGGCGGAGCCGCCGCAATCAGCTAGTTATATATAAGTTACGTTTTGTGATTCCAAGTCACGCGGAAGTTACAAATTGGCAAAACAATAACCATTTCTTTTATGGTGTCTACCTCAAGGGTTCTATACATCCGTGACAAAACCCCGTCCTTCAAAAAGCTATAAGTAAGAAAATTCGAATTGTTTTTAACAAAACATAGTTAGCATAACATATTATTATGTATAACTACATAATTTGGACAATGTATGTAAGTAGGTACCCGTAATATCCCAGGTGCGGTACCGCTCTGGTGGCTGGTATTTATGTCACTCAAGTGTGTCCTTAACTCCTTTGTCTTTGGTGCTTTATAAGTTCATGCTACCTATATGTTTCAAATGGTGTACCTACCATAATATTATAAATATTGAGCGACAAACTGAACCACAGACTGGTCAAATGTGGCCCGTGAGCTTACACGATGTACCAGGGATACATGTCAGGCCAGCAGTGTTCACACCTTATAGAGCATCAAAGCAGTTGTGTCGGCATAGTCTACAGAAGCGTGATCAACGTGTTACTGTATTCGAAATAAATTGAACGTTGGAAAAACCATGTAAAAAACAACACGTCTTCTTTTTGCGATGTTTGCTTGTTTGGTTCTCATGGCGCACGTAATCGTGGTAATCACGAATTCGCCATGAACCATATATGGTGCATGCGATGTAGCCGCGGCTCCTGGTTTTTGCTCCGGTTCCAAATAAGCCGGCTTTGTTAAACCTGAAGTCTTCTATTTACTTACATGTATCTACTACATCCTAAACACTGTGCCTTTGATCGAGGTTTAGTTAAACATCTTATATTCGTAAAGTGCTTATGTGTGCTGTGTGTGTAGATGGTAGAGCAACTGTAACTCCGATGTAACAGAAAGGTCCGATCTCTGAGTCTGCAGAAAACTTTGTATGATCCCCATCATTATTATTCATATTATAGCCTATAACTTTCTTACATACTAACATTTATTTTTTGTATAAAATTCCTCAATACTGCTCCGTATAAAATGTGGGTGTAACACATCAAGTTATAATCATACACGAGCGAGCAATATCAAACTGCGGGGATTTTTATTTTCCTGTCAGTTGTCAAGAGTTTTTGTGTTTTAATTACAGTCTGTCAACGTAACCTTCGGTTAATCATTCATAAGTTAAAGATCCCTTGTCAGACATGTAAATTAGCTTCTTGAGAACCAGCTCTTTGAATTATTAATATTGTTCTTTCTACAAGAAAACGATGAAAAAACGAAAAATGAACGAGCGACCTTCTAGAGATGATTTTGTTGAATAATTGTCACAAAACATGTCTTTACATTATTATACGAGTAATTACCGCATTAGCCATCGTTAGTTAATTTGTATGTGAAGATTGTACGGTTGTAGGTAGATATTAAGTAATGATAAACTAATTGCCAATGCCGCATATATCTAAATAAAGTCTGCTATTGTCATTAATAGGCCATAAACTATAGGATAAGTTACTGATAAGTACGTAAATACTCTCGCTGATTTTGGGACATGATGACACACAGTAGTATTGAGACTTTTGTCATTTTGATTGCAGGTATTACCGCAAAGGATGGCATATTACCGGTGCGGTCCGACAGCTATTGGGAGCCGCACATCCTGGGGTCCGGTCGCCACGCCCACCTCCGTGGACCGCCCGCTCAGCGGCAACTTCGATAGAATCTTCAATGCCTTCGAGAGGACCAATGCTTTCGAGTATATCAAGAGCTCGTTCGAGAGCGGCAAGGAAGAAGAAGAAAGACATATCGGACATGGCGATGTGGTGGTTAATAGGAAGATGAGCAGTAGTTTCGAGAGGGCGGACTGTGCCCTGGCGGCGCAGACGCCCTGCTCCGAGGATGAAGACTTCTACAGGGAAAAGATCCTGTACTCGCAGGCGAGACAGCTGTTCCCGCTGCAGGAGGATCTGGCTGACTGGATCAATAAAACTATTGGTAAGTCTCATTTTTGCAACAGCTTTACTACAACATATACTCTAGGATTTATTTTTTATTATCTTCTCAAAGACTCAAGAACGGTCTTCGTTCCGAATTCCAATAAAATAAACAAATTACAATATTTCTAAGGATTTTCTAAGGATTTTGCTGTTCTCTTTGAGACAGTCTTGATAATGCCTCGTGAGTAGGTGAAACATATGTCGACGTTTATAAAGTCTTCTACATGGGGCACACTAAAAGTTTTGCACTTCTAGCTAATCGGAACTATTTGAATTTCGAATGTTATATTTTTTTTAAACGTTGCAACCTTCATAGTAATAAAAAAAACAATTGGCGGGAAATCATTTGTCAATTGAGTTTTATCACACGTATGCAACGAATATGGAATTAAGTCGAAAAGATTTTAGAGCGATGATTTTTATGATTTTAAAAGTTCTCTCTCTCCGCAAGACTGTGCCGCTCGTCTTCAAAATCTTTTTGGGAGAGAAGCACCTTGTTTGAGCACCGTGAGGCGATGGTTTGCTGAATTTGAGAGAGGTCGAGTTTCTTTACATGACGAATTTCGTGAAGGGCGGCCTTCAACTGCCGTCAACGAAAATAATGTGGCTACTGTTAAGCGGTTAATTGAAGAAAACCCGCGGATTACCTGAAATGAAATGAAAATTTTACACGACGAATTGAAAGTTCGGAAACTTTGTTTTCGTTGGACCCCTCATGAACTGACAGCGGAGCAGAAGCGGGCTCTCGTGGAATGGTGCTCACAGATGCTACCGAAGTACTACCACGGACATTCTAATGCTGTTTATGACATTGTCACAGGAGACGAATCGTGGATTTATTGTTTTGAACCCGAAAAAAAAACAGCAATCTTGTGAATGGGGGTTTGAAAATGAAAACAACCAACAAAAGTGAGGCAGGCGAGAAACGTTGGTAAAAAAATGATCGCGTTTTTTTTTCTCAGCTACGGGTCCCATCTGTACAATTCCACTTGAAGATCAAAAGAGTGTTAATGCCGAGTGGTATTCTACCATTTGTTTACCCAGGGTGTTAGAAAAAGTTCGCGAAAGACGACCCAAAAGCCGCGTTCTCCTACATCATGACAACGCTTCTTCACACACGGCCAACAAAACAAAGTAATTTTTAGCTTCTGAAAAAGTACAACTCGTCACCCATCCTGCGCATAGCCCCGACCTAGCACCCTGTGATTTCTGTATTTTCCCCAAAATCAAAGATTTGACGAGAGGTTTCACTTTTACCAACTCCGATGAGGCAGTGATAGCGTTCAATCAGCACGTAGAAAACATGCCTTCAGATCTGTGCTCCTCCTGTTTTTAAAAATGGTTCGATCTCATGAAAAAATGTTTAAAATGTAAAGAAGAGTATTTTGAAAAGCAATAAACATAATATTTTGGTTTTAACATCTTGTTTTTTTAAATTACGCAAAAGTGTGACCTACGTATTTAGCGAAATCGTTGCAATTATCTAAAAATTCAACATCATATTTTCATTGTTTTATCATGGACTTTCGCCAGGTAACGCCTGACTCCATTCAGTATATTTCTAAATATTGATAACCTTACTTCTTTTGATGTTTTTTGAGTTATCTAAGTTATTTGTCATATTCCCTGCCACTCATTTCTCTTGCATTTTCAGCTGTTCGTACCAGGATCTCATAACATGTGCGTGTTACATGTACGCGTGTCTAATTCGTACTTGGAGGGTTAGGTTCATCTATTCACTATTGTTGTCAGTGTATGTTTACGTAGGCACTAGGCATTCTGTAAAAATGTTCGCGTAATTCGCGTTACGTAACATTGTGAGCGCCGTGGATAATTGTAATTTTAACGGGTTTCTCTTACTTGCAAATGTTATGTTCTTGACTAAAATTGCATTCCGGTATTGTTTCTCAATACCTTTACTTTCTCTAGAAAATTACTAAATGTACCTACGCGTATCCAAGAACTGTACTTAAAAAAAACCATATCCCTACAGACTATTATAAACTTCAACTTCGTTATAAAATTGAAATTGAATAATTGTTTTTTGCTAGTCTACACAATATGTAAATCGAATTATAATAATAATAAGCTACAATTTGTATGACAAGTGATTGTATCATCGCTGCCATATTTGTCGCGGCGCTGCTTTTTGTGATGTCCAGTGACCACCGCGTACGCCGCGGACAACATGCGTGTGGGCAGCCTACACGACATCTAACTAAGGCTAAGGACTCACGGAGCGATTTTTACCCGAACCCGCTGCGGTGGCGGAATGGAGTTTTATTTTCAAAACTCACGAGACCGGAGTTTTGTGCGGTTACGCAGCCGTCGCGGTTGCTATTATCGCTCGCAATCTTGGTGGTTGATTATCGCAAGACGGGCGGTTGCAAGACGGGCGGTTAAACGATCAGTTGAGTTCCAGACCGCCGCCATGGACACACACCAGAAACGAGCTATTGCGTTATACTTACTTCACAGAATTAAAATAAGAAGGCCTAAAAGGTTCTGGATACATCCACTGATTGCGGAAAGAGATCGTTATGGATTATTTATTACTCTTATTAATGAGTGAAAGAAGGATGAAGAAAAGTTCTTTAATAATTTTCGAATGTGCGTATCTAGTTATTTAGCCCACTGCGGTCACCCGCCAACCGATCGCAGAGCGCGCGGCTGCGGGACCGCGACTCGCGCCCGCCGGTACAAGATGACCGCGCCGGTGCAGCGGGACCCGCAAACAATCGCACACGCCGCGGGCGTAAAACGCGTCGTGAAATGTGCTTTAATTTTTTACATAAATATCTGTATTCTACAAAGGCTGCGGGCCTGCAACCTCGGAAGGTGCGGGTGAAAACCGCTTCGTGAGTCCTTAGCCTTACTCCTACCTCCATAGTACCTACTCGGACATAATGTTAACTTATAAAACTGAAAAGTTAGTTTGTTCTGGCTGGTACGTAAAAACTACCTCAACCATCTTGATGAAATTAGACACGGAGGAACCTAATTTCACGGACGGATATTAAGTCTAAGTTTATGTCGCGATAATAATTACCTATTTATTAAGTTACGTGGTAAAACAATGCTTAGTACGTATTACTGGTATTACTTAGGTAAGCTATAAACAAGCTTGTTTAAACTATTATAATATTTTAAATTTAGTCATTTGAATTTTCGGGTCATGGCTAAATAAGTGTACAGGCGACCCTTTGTGTTTAACGTCTTATTTAACGATAAATCTAAATAATGTATGTGACACTGTATTAATATAGAGAATTTCATTGTCGTACACTTCACGCCACCTACGCCTCGTCACGAGCAGAGCTCACACGTGCAACCTAGACGAAGTACTATGAGATTGATTTATGTCGTGCTGTATGGGCCAAATATCGTAATCACAACTATAGGTGTGTCTTTAGTTAGTATCGGAGTAGTTCCAGATCAGCTCAAGGTTCGTGTACAATTGCTAATTATTTCTGACATCCTAGTAACTATTGCTTTGCTGCTTGATATCATTGGCCAGTTTCACAAACCGGATACATCTCTGATAAAATTACTTGTCTTTTTTATTATAATATTTTTATTAGTAATGGTCCCATGGTCGTATTTGCTGTCTTACAAAGAAGTTGTGCTACGTTCGTTTAACACCGATTTTAATCAGTTATCCTAAATAGGTACGTACTGGCTGAAAGGACAGCTAGAAACTACGTGAATTTTATTATAAAAGACCAAGATACCTTTACTGGTTTAAATGTTTCCACGTGACTACTTAATACACTACAATTATTTACCTTCATTCAGTTGAATGAAGACTTAATTGTACAATTCAAACAAATAGGGCGTGACGAATACCGTAACTTGCGTAAACCTTTCTTTAACACGTAATTAAATTGTGGTAAGCGCATCATCGCACAGTGTCACTATTCCTACCTATGGTAGCTCTCACTTTGTTTACTAAATATAAACATTGCTTCAAAATACGGGTGTTTTGTACAGCTGCTGTAGGCCCTGGTAGATCTTCGCTTATTTTATGCTACCAATAATCATGTGATCCTGGTAATCTAGACCATATTTAAAATGGTTAGAAGAATATGTGCCAAGCTTTACAAGGTGCTGTACAGTTTTTATCTGGTCTGGATGCAAACTCACGCGCACTTCACCGCAAGTGGTGGCGCCACTGTGTTCACCCTTCTCTCGTTTTATGTTCAGTAAAAAAAAATATTGACATAACATAGTTGGCGATCTCCAACTGAGTTGCCGACGGTGAGAAATAAGTAATTATGTTTGACCTATACCATGTATACAAAGGGGAATAAGCAAATATAAAAATTAGAGAAACATTAGTGACACGCACATAGTTTATATTATGGTGAGGACATTGGTATGGTACTAAATTAAATTTAAGATAATAGTAATGGGTATAGTCTAAAATCGAACCCAAAAGAGTCGGTGCTAGGTCGAAGCTAATAAAAGCGTATTCAAATAAGTAATATTTGACATTATTATATTGATTTAGTTTTAAGAAGACATTTTATTAAATTAAATTAATTTGTGAACATGCGTTCAAATTTAAAAATTTACATGCCGTGAACCATCCGGTGAAACATGAAGAACCTTAGACAGATAATAAAACCTATGTCAACCATGTTTCTAGAAAATAAACGATTTGATTTGATTGGAAAGTTTATATGGATGGATGTTTCGATCTTTGTTACTCTTTAACACGAAAAAAATTCTCAATGGATTTTTTTGAAGCTTGACAATAATGTAATTCATACATCAGAATAACACATAGGCTACTGTTTATCCTGGTTATGTGTTGCCGTGGAAATCGGAAACGTACAAAATATTTGAACTTGCTATTGTCACAGGACAGGTCGCTATGGAGTACCGGAGTGCCGTTGTCTAGGAAGGCTGTTATGCATATTTTAATGTTTGAGCAGTTATGAGTTGGACTAAACTATGAGTGAGAGCGTTTTCATTCATTGTGATCTACATCCTCTATTGTGTGGAACAAAAATACTATGTAGAAATGTAGAAATTATGTAGATAAATGATAGTTTTTTTTGAGATCTCTAAGTCTTGGCGTAGCACGTCTTCGCGCAATAAAGGAAAAGTTATATCAGACTATTATTTTTAAGGTAGGTACTACTTGCGAGCAATATCCTAAAGTACCTCTATGGGTACATCAATTGTACTGAATTGTTGATGTGGGTCAAGTAAATTACGAGACGATGCAATCTATACTAAGTACAATAGTAGCTGGCTCATCCTTGAAATGAAGTGCCGTAGCAACTAAAAATGTAATTATAGAAACTTTTACTCTGACTCCTTATATAATTGTACAAATCATCACCAATAACAATCAGACCAGAACTAACATAATTAAAAGTGAGTTCTACATTTATCCAAAGCAACTCGATAATGTGCAACAAAGCGCATAATGCAAAACGACGAGTACTTGCATACTTCAACTAAAAATACACGTACAATCTCCTGGCGGCTATGATATCCTAGTGGTATTTAATGCAAATTTGCGTCTGTGGTGCGGGTGGTCTCTCGGTCGATTTAATTTTATTCTTCTTACAATGCTGCCAGCCACAGCAGCAACAGGGTCATTCACTTAACTTCCTATTTGCAGAAACCATGATGATTTTTTCAGCATTCTGACACTTAAGACTGCATAATGAAGTAAAACTTGAATTTCCATTCTTTTGTTGAACCCAGACGCTCCGTCGGCGTTCGCTTCTACGTCAAAACTGTCCAGTACCTAATCTCAACATTATATTTGCCGTCCTTTTAAGAGCTAATTGATAACTCATTGGGTATTGTTGATATAACCTTTAATCGGTTTGCAACCATGACTTGTGGAGTCAAAGATTTATTGTACTTACTAAATATTAAAATGTAAGTGTTTTATAAAATATTACCAGTTATTTTTTTGTTTTACTCAGAGATGCAGTAAAAATTATATTCTTGACAGGAATTCAGATTATGCTCATGCAGAGGCACGCGGCGCAATGAGTTTGTCAATCAATAATTCATGAGTCGGTGATAGACACGGCGACCGCACTCTCCAGGTCTTTGTATCTAATCTAGAGTTAGTTAGCTGATCCTGTAGGTGAACTGTTAGTGTATGTGGATCTTATTAACATTTTGAACGGAAAGCAAACCCGTTAATTTAATACAATGACATAAATTTCGAACACGATATAGATCAAAGGTCAGTGATTAATCAGGCCCAATCGTACCAGGTTATCATAAAACCGTGGTGTCGAACTGGTTGCCAGTCTCTACCGGGTGGGTATAGTATACAGCGGGCACTCGGGGCGTGGGAATGCGATCGGTCCAGTGTTCGATCCCTACCGTATCTGTAGTGAAAGTTCAACATTAGGTTGTACGTAATCATAGGATTGTGCATTCAATACATATTTATAAAGGATAGCAGAGATGCATGTGCCAATTTCGTAGATAACTTTTATGTGTGACTTACCATGAATGCCTAATCATATTTTCATCGCTAGTATCTTAGAATGTCATGTATGTATATTTCTGAGGTATTGATAGCTTTAAAATATTGGATTGAAGCAGGCGTTACTTGGCGAAAATCCAGGACAAAGTAATGGTAAGTAAGATGTTAAAAACTTTCAAAATATAATAGCCTTCATTTTTCGCAAAATTAAAAAGGACAAACAAACGTCGACAATTGTTTCGCCTCTAAACGAGGCATTATCAAGACTGTCTCAGAGAGAACAGCAAAATTTGTAGCCAGAACATATTTGCTTATAAGTAGGAGTGTGCAAATATCGCTAGCGCGATGTAGGATTTGTCACAATAACTAACGCGGGTAGAAACCGCAAGTCATGCTAACGAAATTCAAAATAGGTATTCACCGATACAAGACATTACCTTTGTTTATTTTTACTTTTTACATAGAAACGCAAAGTGACACACACAAACCAACAAACAACTACTGTGTCTGTCTGTTCACAAACAAATTAAGTAAAGGAGATGTGTGAAAATCTATTTGTTCATTGAGTAGGGTATCCTCATCCCTCCTAACTAGTTCTAACCTCTCCCAGACACTCAACTTGAACCGTTTCTCACATAAACGTAAAACTTTAAAGTTGTTATTATTGTTCAAGGAATGACCGGTGTCAAGGAGATGCTTCGCGAAATGGGACCTCTCTGGACAACCGTTGCGGAACGCTGATAAATGCTCTCTGTATCTGACCTCAAAGGACCTGCCAGTCTGCCCTACATACTGCATATCGCAACCATCGCAACTCAACAAATAAACTCCTGATTTGCGTGAAACCGACACTAAATCCTTGCCATTACACAACTCCCTCAAGGTGTTCTGGGTTCTAAACGCTGTAAATATGTTGTTTTCCCTCATGATCTTAGCTACACTCAACGAAATGGAACCCACGTACGGCAAACACGCAGTGTACTTCATAGGTGGATCCTGAGTTGGATGTAATAAACGAAAACTAGCATTTCTGCGTTTCTTATTTAATAATGAGTAAACCATTCCCACGTTATAGCCATTACTGTGCGCTATATGACAAATAATAGCTAATTCCTCATTAAATGCCTGTGGATTCAACGGTACTGCTAATAGCCTACTCAATAAGCTGTGGAAAGCTGCCATCTTGTGTTGCCATGGGTGATTGGAAGAGTAAGGGATAACTGTAACTGTACATGTTGGTTTCCTATAGATACTAAACTCATGAACCCCACTCCTCCTAGTACCTTGAGGGAGTTGTGTAATGGCAAGGATTTAGTGTCGGTTTCACGCAAATCAGGAGTTTATTTGTTGAGTTGCGATGGTTGCGATATGCAGTATGTAGGGCAGACTGGCAGGTCCTTTGAGGTCAGATACAGAGAGCATTTATCAGCGTTCCGCAACGGTTGTCCAGAGAGGTCCCATTTCGCGAAGCATCTCCTTGACACCGGTCATTCCTTGAACAATAATAACACCTTTAAAGTTTTACGTTTATGTGAGAAAGGGTTCAAGTTGAGTGTCTGGGAGAGGTTAGAAATAGTTAGGAGGGATGAGGATACCCTACTCAATGAACAAATAGATTTTCACACATCTCCTTTACTTAATTTGTTTGTGAACAGACAGACACAGTAGTTTTTTGTTGGTTTGTGTGTGTCACTTTGCGTTTCTATGTAAAAAGTAAAAATAAAAAAAGGTAATGTCTTGTATCGGTGAATACCTATTTTGAATTTCGTTAGCATGACTTGCGGTTTCTACCCGCGTTAGTTATTGTGACAAATCCTACATCGCGCTAGCGATATTTGCACACTCCTACTTATAAGCAAATATGTTCTGGCTACAAATTTTGCTGTTCTCTCTGAGACAGTCTTGATAATGCCTCGTTTAGAGGCGAAACAATTGTCGACGTTTGTTTGTCCTTTTTAATTTCGCGAAAAATTAATGCTATTATATTTTGAAAGTTTTTAACATCTTACTTACCATTACATTGATAGCTTTCTTTAGAACCGACTGGAGCCAAGTATCAAACATTGGCTAGAGAAATTAAGTGGCGCATCCAGCGTTAAGTCACGGTATAACATTCATTAAACATTTTCCAATCAATTCATTCAGTTACCAACCGGTAGTTGGTGAGATAATTTTTCTGTTAATATAAATCTGGTGTTCTGGACGTCTTACTTTGAAGGTCGGCTTCTCCTGTAAACTAATAAGATCTCATAGCGAATTTAACCAGTTAGGTAATTGGCTCCTGGCCGAAAGCGTTATTGTTGGAGTTTTGAGAACTCTTTTATTCTGTATTCTGTTGTATTCTGTTACTTTTAGTGTTTTCGGGATAATTACCATGTAACGTTTGTGTGACTTGTTGCCTTGTTTCGATTCAAGATTAGTAGTTTTTCTTCGCTAGATGGTAGTAAGTAAGTAAAGTTTCGCTAGATGGTAGTTAGTAGTAAGTAAGTAAGTAAAGTAATTACGACCACATTAATAACAAACAAGCTATCCATTCCAGTCTATAATCACCCCAGCAAAACGCTATCGGGGCCGACAGAACCGTTACTCTATATTGCCATTTATAATGTTTGTTAGTTTGTACACAATGACTATCGCATTTACTGTACTATTCTTGCAAACTCAAAGCAATGCTCTTAGTACGAATATGAAGGTCCAGTCGGCAGTAGTGCTGATGAGCTTCCATCACTCAGAACCTGATGTGGGCAGCAATAAGACATAAATAAATTACTTAACATTAATCACGATCCTTCAAGAGCAAAACAAAGATATTATGAATGATGAACTGGGTTTTTCGGTTCAATGCTCTTCAAAACTGATCTAGTAATTCTAATACTATTTTTTTTTTTAATAAATAAATAAATAATTTGGACATTCTCACACGAAGTCATCTAGCCCAAATTAAGCTAATATAAGCTTGTGCTATGGGATCTACAACAAACATTTGTGGACCACACAAATATTTGATTCGACCCTGGGATCGAACCCGAGACTTCGGAGTCGACAGCCGACGCACTACCGACCACGCCACCGAAGCAATCATTATTTAAACTATTATTTAAAACACCATTATTTAAACCATGATGTAAACAGCTGTGGTGTACCTGTGGTGTAGCTGTGGTGTAGCTGTGGTGTAGCTGTGGTGTAGCTGTGGTGTACCTGTGGTGTAGCTGTGGTGTAGCTGTGGTGTAGCTGTGGTGTAGCTGTGGTGTAACTGTGGTGTAGCTGTGGTGTAGCTGTGGTGTAGCTGTGGTGTAGCTGTGGTGTACCTGTGGTGTACCTGTGGTGTAGCTGTGGTGTAGCTGTGGTGTAGCTGTGGTGTAGCTGTGGTGTACCTAGTCCTACAACATAGATAACCTCCTACAATGATCTTCAAGATGATTGTCGCTATTTTGTGTACTTTATAACTTACTAGCGGACACCCGCGACTTTGCCCGCTTGACAAATTATATAAGGTACTTACGCCTTGTAAGGCTCATTTTTTGCAATAGTTAAATAAAAACTATAATTATTGGATAGAAACAGGCGTTACTTGAAAGTTTAAAACATTTTACTTACCATTGCTTTAAAAACTATAATATAAATAATTTATTAATACTAACTTTATTACAACATTAGTAATTTATTTGTGAATAAAAAGAATATATAAATCAACATGTATGATAAAAAAAACTTGAACAAAACGGTTTTTTAAAAACCTCCAAAGTGGGCCCTTTTAAGAACATAGGTACTTATCATGGCCCATTTTATGGAATTTTTTTAAAGCAATCAAAAAAAATGTATTTACGTTTACCTTATTTGAATAAATGAGATTCTTAGGTAATCAGTCTGTTACAATAGTCTTTTTGGTCATTAATTGTACAATGGGCCATCTTAGGCTAAACAAAACTTAATTTATATACAAAATAAAAACCTCTAAATAAAATCAACAAATAACACTTTTGTGCCGTTATTCTAACAATCATTATAAGCAACAATAACAAAAAGAAACAAAATTAAGTAAAAATATTTTTTTCACAATTTTGGTGGGCCTTAATAGGAGTAAAGAAAAAAAAAATTGATAGAAACTTACAAAAACTCAAACCTTGATAGGCTTTTAGTTACATTTTGGACATAAGAATTCTTCTACGTCTTTCTTAGTCAATCCAAAACATTCTTCGCGGTACCACAGCTGGCTACGTATTCAGTGTCGCATATCTTCGACTCGTTCAACTTCGCAAGCGTGGCTATACCAACTTTCAGATTGATTTTCTTTTGATTGTAGATTACCCCTTTTTTCTTTAAGCGTTTTCTTTTTCGCTTTTCCGCTTTTTTTGTCATCTTTCTTTCTTTGGTATGCAGTTTCGTGCAGAGGAGGTCGCTGAGTGAGCATAGAAGGTGCAAAAGCCTCTTAGGGGATCGCATTTGGATTATAGGGATGGAGCCCAGTATCAGAGATTTTAATATCTAAATTAAATTAAACTTGAATTATAAAGACCTACTTTAAAATTGTGAAAAACCTATGAAAATATCGTACCCAACTAAAAACTATTTTTTTATTAGCACCACCTAAAATTATTAGTTAGTATTCAAGATGGGTATCAATATAGTTTCCAAAAAAGTTCCACTAGTCTACTACAATAATAATAACAAAAATAACTCATTTCTTCTAAAGATTCCATAAAAACTACGATTTGCTATAGTCTTAATAAGGCCCGAGCTTTCATGGGAACCCTTGGGGTGGGCCTTTATAGGAATTTTACTCGATATCAAGAATCACTTAGTTTCAATAAAAAATAACAAAGAATACAAACAATGCTTACCTTCTCAGGAGTGCCAATAAGTTTAATTAACTTTGTAGTAAAAAATATATACGAAAACAGGTGGTTTTTCTAAAGACTCACTAAAAAGTTTGCGATCATGAGGTTATAACACGTCGGCCATTTGCAACATCACTGACAATCTGTGAACCTCTGCAAAGATGACGGCTCCTATCCTGTCATTTGAAGTTGCAGTTTTGTGTATGGCATTAACCGAATAAGGGCGCGAAATTTAAACTCATTTGAATTTATAAAAGTATGAACTTTTAAAAGTGGACCATCTTAGGAACAGGGCCATCTTAGGCGTAAGTACCTTAGGTACACAAAAACCTGCCTCGAGTTGAACGGATTTTCGCAGCAAAATCCGTTGCGTAGTTTTAAAGATCTAAGCGTACATATGGAACGGAAACGACTTTGTTTTATACTACCTATATGATGACTATGATAAGTAATACTGATGCTACTATGATGATATAAAGGCAAACCACACTGATGATGCTATACGCAGTGTCTTGGTTTTTCAGCGGCAGCAGAGCAAATTCAACAAACTTTTCGAACAAATCGGTATATGAAGAACAGACAAAGAATATATAAAGTAAATTAATGTATTTATGTTAGCGTAATTTGTCCACAGGCATAACTTGCCTGACTGGAGAGAACTTCCTAGACAAGCTGGACAATGGCGCGGAGTTGTGTCAACTGGCTGCCGTCATCCACGACAAAGCCAGGGAGGCGCTCGGCCAAGGCCTCATTGTTGGAGTAAGTAACCATCTTTTTGTTTTTTGATACTTGCTATTGGTTATAAACCAAAATTTAAAAGTTATAGAATCTTACCTACCTACTGTACTCTCCATTATCTTGCCGTATCATGTTCCTGGGTTGACGCAGGTCCTGCAGGTCCTTTCATAGTTGTTGATTTGGTTTGTTTTATTTGTGGGTTTGTTGAGGGCAATTACCGTACAGCTTCTTATAAGCTAAACCTACGTCTCAGCTTTACCGTTTATCGGCACGTGACTTTGAGAATCTTAATGGAAATGGACCTTCTTACATTTCGACAGCAAATTTACATGAAATTTGAACTGATTAAAATGTCTATGTCCAGCCGGTGCCACAGATCCACGGTCGCTGCTGGGAGCGCGCGGCTCGTCGCAGCTTCTTCTCTCGCGATAACACGGAGAACTTCATCACCTTCTGTCGAGAGCTTGGCGTCCACGAAAATCTACTGTTCGAAAGTGATGATCTTGGTAAGACTTAACTATGTATTAATGGGTCTACGAAATACTATCCAAATCCCTACATTTCCTTTACTCCAAAGAATATCGGAATCACACATTCTTGAAGCTCAGACTAAAATGTATACCTACACATTTACGACTGTTATGCATTATTTCAGTGTTACGGTCGACTAGTCCTGCGTGCGTATTTAAAAGCATATCTTTTCTTTGTAATTTTGCTGGCTTTGCTTTTACTAACTGACAATTATAATTGAGCTAAATGTATATTTCCAGTGTTGCACAACCAACCGCGACAAGTAATCCTGTGCCTGCTCGAAGTCGCTCGTCTGGCCACTAAGTTTAACGTGGAGCCTCCCAGCCTTGTGCAGCTTGAAAAGGAAATTGCCATGGAAGAGCGGGACTCTGGGCTGGAGTCGAGCTTGTCGGGTACTACTTGGCAGTTCCGGGATTCCACGCCTCCTCCACAGACAGAGAAGTAAGTGACTTAGGTTGTGAGTTACTTAGTGCTGATTCTGTTGTTGGAAATTCCTTGCTTTTTATTTTATATCCTTTCTTCATCTTAAGTCTGAATTGATTTGTGAATTATTTTAAAGAGGGCTGCTGAAAATTTGGTCTTTATCCACGGACTTTATGCAATTTCGTTCAGTTTCTTTAGTGAATTGTAGGTTAGTTTTTCACAACAGAGTCGGCACTATTCTCAGGTCTGTCGCCATGAACCGACGCCGTCGGTATCTGAAGAAGTTATCTAAAAAGATAGACTAGTATGAACAGTTATTTGATGACTCATATCAACTGGTCCAAATACATATTCCGAACTCAACAGTTAGATTCTTTTGCATTATACAAAGGTTTGATGAGCCGGTAATTGTCACATTATTCTTATTCGTAGATGATTGGTCTTTCTAAAATATTCGTCTTACCTAGAGATCACATCAGATGCTAATGGTGGTCTTTCTCTACAGGTCTATGACACAAGTAACATCTGATTCTGCGGAACAAAATGATTGTAAGTATCACTGACAAAATGCCTAATTTCAACCGACTTCCAAAAAAGGGGGAGGTTCTCAATTCAGCTGTATGTTTCTTTTTTGTTTTTTTTTTTGTTTGTTACCTCATTATCTTTGAACTGGGTCAACCGATTTTGATTTTTTTTTAATAGAAAGCTACTACTTCCGAAGTGGTCCCATTTCAATTTGGTCCCATACCGACAATTATTTGGTCCCATTTCGGTTATTTGAAGTCGGTTGTTGTGTCATTTTTTGACGTATATTTTATCCATTTTAGTATCCATAACGTGATAAAGCATTAATAACCTGTATATAAGTAGAAAGTCTCCTGAATGCTACACTATTTGCTATTTGCTATTTGCTATGACTGCTTCGAATAAGTAATCAAATAGTAATTCAATGAATACTTATACCGATACGATGCAAGAGAAAACTAATCACACGCAAGTCTGTCAACACTCTGCTAGAGTTTCAGAAACTTGAGTTACTAACTTTGTAAAATAAACTTCTTTTATCTAACCGAAATCTTTGTACTTATTGGGTATATTGGAAAGGAGTTTCTAATAATTATAATATGTATGTGCAGCACAACAGTTGAGCGTGGACAACGCGGACGCTGAGAGCACCAAGTCTGAGGGGACGGTCGGGAGCACGGACTCCGACGTGCCGCTCAAACCTACCAACGAGCTGGACAAGAGGGTACGTATGATTGTTTATCAAACAATTATAACTTTGTGCAAAGCAATTGGAATTGGAATTGGCTTTCAAGAATTTTTCAACAACGCTAAAAAATACTATATTCTATTCTTAGTTACCTAATACTTCGTGAACAATGATGGTCGAGGTTTAATATTTGTTGTTCACATATCCAGGTGCAGCTGGTCACGCGGCTGATGGAACGCGGCTGCAGCTGCAGCTCGGGCAAGTGCTCCAAGCTGCTGAAAGTGAAGAAGGTCGGCGAGGGACGGTACAACATCGCCGGCAGGAACGTGTTCATCAGAGTACGTATCATACCTTCTCATGTTCTACTGGTACAGGCGGCAGTACTAACGGAAGTTTCGTTCGTGTTGTAGTTGCTGAAGGGTCGTCACATGATGGTGCGCGTGGGCGGCGGCTGGGACACCCTGGAGCACTTCCTGTCGCGCCACGAGCCCTGCCAGGTGCGCCTCGTCACCCAGGGGACCGGCCGCGCCGCCAGCGTGCTGCCCGTCGCCGTGGGGGACTCCCCGCCCCCGCCCTCCGCCCGACCCTCCATATCTCCCGCCAGTAGCGGCATATCCCTGCGCGAGCCCTCCGTCTCCCGAACCGTTTCTCCCGTTGACAGCAAAGCCTCCTCTATCAGTGGCAAGACCTCCCCCGTCAATCTTCGCAGCGGCCACAGTACACGAGCATCTAGTAAAGCCAGCGGGAGCGGCAAGAGTTCCCCCCTGGGAGAACCCCGCCGCACTTCCACCCCCACCAAGCCCTCCTCCGCCCGCAGCCTCCGCTCGGCGCTGACCTTACCCCTGGGGGGTGACGTCACCGACAGTAGTGGGTCCCGCTCCCCGGGGTCCCGTGCACGTAAACAGTCCGCCCCGTCCAGCTTCAGCACCCCCGGCACCCCCACTGGCAGGTCGGTCCGCACGCCGCCGGTCGAGTATAAGAAGTCCCTGACCACCACCGCTCTAAATATCACTGGGGCCAAGAAGTCCCGAAGTGCCAGTCTGGCGATCGTGCCGGGAGACGATCGGAAGCCTTTCTGCGGCACCGACCGACTCAACAACGTCGCCAGAAAGAAGAGCACGAGCGCCGCCACCACGCCCGTGGAAAAGTTTAGAACTAATCGAACTCAGAGCTTGGCGTCGACGCCGACCGCAGACTCTCGGCCGACGTTGAACGGCACCAACGGTTTCGCCAAGAAAACGCGAAGCATGAGTCTCGCGTCCACCACGGAGCTGAGGCCGTTGAACAAGAGTCGGTCCGTGATGGTGGTGGGAGGGATCACGCAGGCGGCCATCGAGGAGAGCATCCGCCTGTCCCTGGCCGCGACCCTGGCCGACGAGACCTGCGCCAAGAAGCCCTTCCTGCACATCAAAGCCAAATACCGCAGTCCCCCTCCCCGGGAGGTCCCTCCCAGATAATCTTTCATTTCATTCCACTAGTTTTAAAGATTGACTTTCGGCCGAAGCGTCCACGTATTATCGAATTGGTTACTACAAGTATATTAACGTAGAAACGATGGGCTCTGGTGGGATTTGTTGGTATCAAACATTCTACTGGTCGCAGAGGACCCAGGTTCGATGCCTGAGACCATCGTTCTTGCAATTATGTTAAGGTTAGCACACACATTGCTTTAAAAATGTCATACATTCAATTAGTTACGTTACTGTAAGCGTTACTTAGATCTCTTAGATCTCTAAGCAATCTCACTGGCTGGAGCTCGGCTCGAGGCTCCGGCGAGCTCCGGCTGAGCTCCGGGCCGAGCTCCGGCTGAGCTCGGCCGAGGCTCGGTGCGGGGGGGACTAGTTCATTTACCTATTTGTTAATATATTATATTAGTATATTGTCTTTAGTTTAGTGATCATTTTCCAATTGCAATATTATTTCGTATTAATTTGTATAATTATTATTTGTGCTCCGATCTTAATTATTTGTAATGATTGTGTTAGATTTATTTAATTTTAATTTTACCTGATATAATTTATGTACGAGTGATATAATTTGTTAATTCCCAATTTCTTTAATTTGACCACAATAATGTTAATGATTACGTGTACGATAGCTGTTTGCTTATTTTATTCGGTTGATTTGATTAGAACCACGCACAGTAGGTACCCTTGTAGCGGTAGTTACTAACAAACATACATATACATGTTTCTACACGTGGCCTCGCCCCCTGACGGTACAAATGACACATTATCGTATATTTTCATAAAATACTAAAAATAGATGATATTTTTGCACTAAACTTACCTAAACTATACACTCAAGTTATATAGAGTACCATTACATAGACATCACTTCCAATATCAATACTGTGTTCAATTAGATACAAATATACACATACGATCATGTGATAATAATAATTAATGTCTTGTATTTCATATTTAATTATAATATAATCAGCTTTTATTCTAGCGAAGTGCAAAATAACTTTGTATTAATACAATATTGGTGAAGTTCGTAGTTTATCATTAGCGGATTACACTTGAAACAATTTCGAAAAAGTCTAAATACAACGACTGAAAAATGTGGGCTTTAAGTCTTCCATAACAATTAGTATTTAAAGTCAATAAAATAACAGTAAAAAGTGTTTTGTATGTTATTATTATTACCATAAAATCTACCCAACATTTGGGTTGAAATTCAATTCATAATGACATTTTGAGAACGATCTTCCGCACGTAGTTAGACGTAGGTAGACCCACCACAACCATAATTAGCGATATCATTAGTTAACGGCTAATGTCGACGTGCCCCTAGTAAAGACCCATGGTCCAACTAGTTGGACAGAGCAGTTGGACCACTGCCCCGCGATGACGATGACTGCGCTGGCCCTGTAGATAGTGCCTTTCCGATGTAGCTACAAATAGTTTGTCATTGCGTGTAATGAACATCATAAATACGTCATTACACTTTCTTTAAATATGAAGCGATTTGGCTTGGTGGTGGCCAAGGTGTCGGCCTTGCGTTTCTAGGACGTAGAGTTCGATCCCCGGTCACCACACTATTGGTCACCGCACTATTGACATGAACTCATAACACAAGCACACTAATCATTGCTGTGAGTTTAGTATTTGCGGTTACTATAATTAAAAAAAAAAGAAGTTACGGTCCACAGCTGGTAATGGTCGTGGTGGTCTAATGTGCGAGATGCCTCACATATCTTATTGACATATTGTACATATAACATGAGTGATATACCTACTATTAAACATTGTAATGCCAAACAGCCTGCCCGCAACACTGTGCCAATCGGTTTTATTATTGTACGGTTAAATAATAAACTTTTGATATTCAATATTAGCGTTGTTTCATTTGCACTAGTGTTCTCACCCGGCCGGCTTCAGCACCAGCAGCATTGCACCATCAGATGTTATTGTTTTGTTGGTAAGTATACAAGAAAGCAAATTGTAGTTGCTTGCATATTGACACTGGTAAAGAAAGCACTGATAGATTCAACAGCTAACAGGAGCGCAAATAGGTGTGCTATGTCCAAAAAGGGCTTTTGTCAGCTAGGCGTAGGTAGAAAACAAAATACGCTGTAATAGTGGTACTGGCCTAGTACTGAGAATTTTTTGATTAACAGCAAGGTAATTTTTCCCAAGTAGCTTTATTTTACCGGGTCGCCCACTTATTTCGATAAAAAAATCTCAAATCAGGTAGCTAACAGAGTAATCCAGTTAAAATATTCGGATTTCAATTGTAACATTGCATTAATTCGCATAAAGCTGCAAATTGGTGCAGGTCTTAAGTACACTATTATATATCAAAAATAAAAAGTTCACATCAATCCGACTGGTACTAAAAAAGTTATTTACGGTTAAAATTCAAAATTTTCGATTTCTTGGATTTTTTTCGTAAACAGTAAATTTGATCAAAAAATATTTTTACACAAAATTGTAGATAATAAAATTACTTACAAAAATTACCTCTAAACTTTTTTCATAGGAATTACCATTTCTGAGAGATTTCGGTTATTAAAGTCCAAAAAGTTCAATGCTGGTCCGCTCCTATTAACTTTGTCGTGAATTCGTGATATTATATAGCCTATGTTACTCGCTAAAAATGTAGCTTTATATTGCCAAAAGATATTTTAAAATCGGTGCAGTAGTTTCTGAGAAGTCACGTTGTCCCATACAAACTTTGTCCCCCCTATTTCATCCCCTTAGGAGTAGAATTTTGGACAATCCTTTTTAATCGGAAGTATACGTCAGAATTCTTCTACGAAGTTGTAAGGTCATTTTTGTAGGTAATTTTATTATCTACAATTTGGTTCAAAACAATTTTTTGATAAAATTCAGTTTACAAAAAAATACAAAAAACCGATAGCTATCAGATTTGAGATTTTTTTTTATCGAAATAGGTGGGCAGCTCGGTATAATAAAGCTACTTAGGAAAACTGTGTCGAACTACGCATAAGATAGGGTTCCGTAGTTACGCATAAAAGCCTCTATAACTCCGGAACTAACAGAGTTGTATCATCCGTTTTAGTTTTCCTTCGAAGTTCATAACAATCAAGATATTTTCAGGTTATTGACGCCAGCCGTTTAGATTTTAGAGGGGGGGACACTATTTTCGAAAAAATATGCTCTTCAAAGCTAATCTTGCGAACGGATACTTAAATCAAAAAATTACTTTTGTAAACTCGCAATGATTTTAATAGTTGTCAAACAAACATCTATAGCAGTCGTCGTCGTGAGGGGTAGTAGGAGCATTAAAACTAAAATTCGACCGGTCTAACTACAGAACTTCGATATCTCCCATGGCTTGCGGAGGTCAGATGGCAGTCGCTTCACAGAAAATATCGAAGTTCAGCCGAATAGCAGAGACTAGAAAGCCGACGCAACTGCGTTTGGTAAAGGCTCGGTGAATGATGAGAGATGTCCATCCACGATGATATCACACGTACTGCTGTTCCATTTTTATTGTTCTCTACGGACTCTCAGGGACTGCTAAAATATTTTGTTTTTTTTAAATATTTTTGGACATTCTCACACAACGTCATCTAGCCCAAATTAAGCTTATATAAGCTTGTGTTATGGGATCTAGACAACTGATAAACATACTTGTATATTTCTAAATACATACATATTATACATAGAAAATACCCAAACTCCGAAACAAACATTTGTGGATCACACAAATAATTCGATTCGACCCGGAATCGAACCTGGGACCTCAGGGGCGGCAGTCGCATACTCATACCACTGAGCCACCGAGGCAGTCTATTAGATTCATTTGCCGCCTACGACGCCATCTATTCACGGTAATTAATCACACATCAATGAAACATTATTATATGACAATGCCCCAACTTCATCACACGATGTTGGGACCCAACATATATTACTTACTTCGGCCACAGAGTAGAACCTCAGACTAAAAGAATAACATAGACGGAACATGTAGAATAAACACGTGAAGCCAAATGACACTTTCAATGTGTGCGTGTGACTCCGATTTCCGTGTACCGATACCACTAACGGCGTGTGCGTAATGTTGCCAGCAAATGAAAAAATCTCCTAAAAATCTATATAGTGGACATATGGAAAATTAATATTTGTTATAGTAAATGTTATCTGCAATTATTTTGTCATTTACACAAATGATTATTATGATAAGTGCCTAAAATGGGGAAGTGTTAAAATAAATAAAAACGTGATAAACACTGAGTAAACACACTTTAATTACTAGCTTTAAAAAAAATTCTCATAATTAAAATAATCCTTTTTAAGATGAATGAACAAAGCTTCATTCCAGTGTAAGTACAAAGTACAGTCAACAACAAAAGTTGATTAGCACAAAAATATTTATTATTCTTTTTTACATCCCAATGCATGTGCCACAGCAATGTACAAGTAATTTTAGAATCCCCAAGGACAAAGTTAATATATTTCGTGTTTTGTTTATGATTTTGTGATCGGTTTAACAGCTATAGTGATCAACAGATAAGAATTATTTGTCGTTGACTATACATGAAGTAGATATCAATAGTTGTTAGGTTAAGACCTTTGTAGTGTTAGACTGAAATTAAAATACTGACACAGTAACTTAAATAAATTGGATCAGAACACAGGCTGGGAGGTCAGACAGCGGTCAATTTCAAGATTGCCGAAATACCCAAGCCACGTATTAAGTAGATCCCGGACACAGATGTGATCGGGAGTTCGGGACTAACGCACGAATGATGATGATGATGATTAGAAACATCGAGGTTGTCAACATTGATGACACTTTTACTCAGTACTTTATAAATTCCCATAAATACTGCTAAATATTTTGTGGAAATGATGAAAAAATTATGGCAACTCTGTATGATATGACGGAGGTTTTGTGTTCCTAGTTTGTGCAACTAAAATATTTAGAAAAATGTTATGAAATCTAATAAGAATTAGTTAATTACTTATGAAACGATAATCCAGCATTCTTTCTATGAATAATTGAAGTGTTTTTACACCTTTTCACCACACAATACGGCATATTTATAATATTTTGTTCAACCGTGATCGCACGTGCGTACACACTCGCTGCTCACAAAGGAGTGCGAGCGGAATGGTATCCCATTGCTATATAGTATCCCTTTTGGCGGCTTCACTCGCTAGTTCTATTCGTTCCGTCTAGTTATTCTTTTAGTCTGAGAGTAGAACAAACAGAAACGCGTCAGCTTTATGCACAAAGCACCTTTACCTCTATCGGTCGCATCCTCAGATCAACCATCTATAGATAGATGGCGAGTGTCACCGGTTTTCTTCGTGGCGACTACTAAGCAGCTCTGATACAGGTTGCCCAGTATATGTTTGCGTTCCACTAGTGGCACCAAATTACATTGAAACGCGTCAAAAACAAGATCTCCGAATAATAACTACAAACAATAATTAGTTCCATTTCTTGCCACACGCAAACTTAATCTGGGAAGCTGTAGTGACGTTACGTCATTCTAGACTGTTTGACTGTTCAGACGTGCAGAGTGGTTGTTAGTGGTTCATACCGGTTATCAGCGCTCTATATATATGTAGTATAGAGATAGTTGCCCTGAGGTCGCACAACTTCAGTGCACGCGGGGTACCTATGTATCCACTGGGTCTACGAGACTAGAAACGTGTACCTACTCACATATACGCGCAGCCAGTACACTAAAATGTTATACGTAAGGAAGCTGAAATAAGTTCCATTTGTTCTAGTGTGCTTTGTTATGGCCAGTTCTATAAAACATGACCATGTCCAATCGGTCCACAGTGCCGTAAGCAGTCGAGCCTCTTCCTGTCTCCTGCGCCCCTGGTACTGCCGGTGCCGGTGCGCACGTCGGCGACCCCGCACAAGCGACGCTACACCTACTACAAGAAGATGTACAAACCCATGTGCTACCACCTGCCGCAACCGTTCTCCGTCTCTCTTGTATAGTCATAAGTTTAAATTAAATAAATATTATTATGATTAAATAAGTCCTGATTTTACTGATATATGTAGGTCACACTATAAGTTTTGCGTAACTTAAAAAAAAAGAACATGTTAAAACCAAAATATTATGTTTATTACTTTTCAAAATACTCTCCTTTACATTTTAAACATTTTTTCATGCGGTCGAACCATTTTTTAAAACAGGAGGACCACAGATCTGAAGGCATGTTTTCTACGTGCTGATTGAACGCTATCACTGCCTCTTCGGAGTTGGTAAAAGTGAAACCTCTCATCAAATCTTTGATTTTGGGGAAAATACAGAAATCACAGGGTGCTAGGTCGGGGCTATGCGCAGGATGGGTGACGAGTTGTACTTTTTCGGAAGCTAAAAATGACTTTGTTTTGTTGGCCGTGTGTGAAGAAGTGTTGTCATGATGTAGGAGAACGCGGCTTTTGGGTCGTCTTTCGCGAAGTTTTTCTAACACCCTGGGTAAACAAATGGTAGAATACCACTCGGCATTAACACTCTTTTGACCTTCAAGTGGAATTGTACAGATGGGACCCGTAGCTGAGAAAAAAAACCGCGATCATTTTTTTACCAAGGTTTCTCGCCTGCCTCACTTTTGTTGGCTTGTTCTCATTTTCAAACACCTATTCAAATAATGGCTGTTTTTTTTCGGGTTCAAAACAATAAATCTACGTTTCGTCTCCTGTGAGAATGTCATAAACAGCATTAGAATGTCTGTGGTCGTACTTCAGTAGCATCTGTTAGCACCATTCCACGCGAGCCCGCTTCTGCTCCGCTGTCAGTTCATGAGGGATCCAACGACAACAAAGTTTCCGAACTTTCAATTCTTCGTGTAAAATTTTCTGGATTTGACTCATACCAATCCCCAATAGTCCTCGAATTGTCTCATAGGTAATCCGCGGGTTTTCTTCAATTAACCGCTTAACAGTAGCCACATTATTTTCGTTGACGGCAGTTGAAGGCCGCCCTTCACGAAATTCGTCATGTAAAGAAACTCGACCTCTCTCAACTTCAGCAAACCATCGCCTCACGGTGCTCAAACAAGGTGCTTCTCTCCCAAAAGCATTTTGAAGACGAGCGGCACAGTCTTGCGCAGAGAGAGAACTTTTAAAAGCATAAAAAATCATCGCTCTAAAATCTTTTTGACTTATTTCCATTTTCGTTTCATACGTAGAACTTTGATGTGTGATAAAAAACAATTGACAAATGATTTCCCGCCAATAGTTTTTTTTTATTACTAAGAAGGTTGCAACGCTCAGACTAGAAGAAGAATATAGACGGAACATGTAGAATGAACACGTGAAGCCAAATGACACTTTCAATGTGTGCGTGTGACTCCGATTTCCGTGTACCGATACCACTAACGGCGTGTGCGTAATGTTGCCAGCAAATGAAAAATCTCCAAAAAATCTTAGTGGACATATATGATGGATAATTAATATTTGTTATAGTAAATGTTATCTGCAATTATTTTATATCATTTACACAAATGATTATTATGATATGTGCCTAAAATGGGGAAGTGTTAAAATAAATGAAAAACGTGATAAACACTGAGTAAACACACTTTAATTAAAAGCTTCAAAAAAAATCCCATAATTAAAATAATCCTTTTTAAGATGAATGAACAAAGCTCCATTACAGTGTAAGTACAAGTTACAGTCAACAACAAAAGTTGATTAGCACAAAAATATTTATTATTCTTTTTTACATCCCAATGCATGTGTCACAGCAATGTACTAGTAATTTTAGAATCCCCAAGGGACAAAGTTAATATATATATTAAGAAAGAATTATAAATAGATCACAAAAACTGATGTCATCGGCGGATTCGAACCCACGGCCTTTCCCTAACAGGGGGACTGCTCTGACCAACTGAGCTACGATGACCACGACCGACAACATCGAATTTTTGCTTCATATCATATTCATAATTTCTACATCGCGCTATTAAGGTTAGCGTTGGATCCACCTACCGCCGTTCTAACGAACTAACGGTACCAGTGTATCGTGTTACAACGATATTTAAACACTGAATTTAGATGAATCCTACCTAAATCCATATATTTTTGTATTTTAATGCAATGAGTTTGCTTAAACTATTCTTAAAATATTAAGAAAGAAATTATAAATAGATCACAAAAACTGATGTCATCGGCGGGATTCGAACCCACGGCCTTTCCCTAACAGGGGGACTGCTCTGACCAACTGAGCTACGATGACCACTACCGACAACATCGAATTTTTGCTTCATATCATATTCATAATTTCTACATCGAGCTATTAAGGTTAGTGTTGGATCCACCTACCGCCGTTCTAACGAACTAACGGTACCAGTGTATCGTGTTACAACGATATTTAAACACTGAATTTTGATGATTTTAAGAAACTCATTGCTTTAAAATACAAAAATATAAAGTTAATATATTTCGTGTTTTGTTTATGATTTTGTGATCGGTTTAACAGCTATAGTGATCAACAGATAAGAATTATTTGTCGTTGACTATACATGAAGTAGATATCAATAGTTGTTAGGTTAAGACCTTTGTAGTGTTAGACTGAAATTAAAATACTGACACAGTAACTTAAATAAATTGGATCAGAACACAGGCTGGGAGGTCAGACAGCAGTCAATTCCAAGATTGCCGAAATACCCAAGCCACGCATAGTAAGTAGATCCCAGACACAGATGTGATCGGGAGTTCGGGACTAACGCACGAATGATGATGATGATAATTAGAAACATCGAGCTTGTCAATATTGATGACACTGATTTTTTTTTACTCAGTACTTTATAATTCCCATAAATACTGCAAAATATTTTGTGGAAATGATGAAAAAATTATGGCAACTCTGTATAGTATGGCGGAGGTTTTGTGTTCCTAGTTTGTGCAACTAAAATATTTAGAAAAATGTTATGAAATCTAATAAGAAATAGTTAATTACTTATGAAACGATAATCCAGCATTCTTCCTATGAATAGTTGAAGTGTTTTTACACCGTTTCACCACACAATACGGCATATTTAAAATATTTTGTTCAACCGTGATCGCACGTGCGTACACACTCGCTGCTCACAAAGGAGTGCGAGCGAAATGGTATCCCATTGCTATATAGTATCCCTTTTGGCGGCTTCACTCGCTAGTTCTATTCGTTCCGTCTATGTTATTCTTTTAGTCTGAGGTTGCAACGTTTAAAAAAAATTATAACATTCGAAATTCAAATAGTTCCGATTAGCTAGAAGTGCAATACTTTTAGTGTGCCCCATGTACTATCATGCCGCGAGTGCCTGTATTTGTATGAAACTAAACGTGCCACTTTTAGGGTTCCGTACCCAAAGGTAAAACGGGAACCCTTATTACAGAGACTTCTTCGCTGTCCGTCTGTATCTCATGAACCGTGATTGTTAGAAAGTTGAAATTTTCACAGATGATGTATTTCTGTTACCTCTACAACA